>PVKS010030734.1:0-24084 GCA_004027875.1 Aplodontia rufa
AAACAAAACAAAACAAAACAAAAACAAAAACAAACAAACAAAAAAATTAAACTTAGGGAAACTGCCACTGTCCCCGTAAAGGGTTCTCAGGAGGTCTCCAGGAACAGAAGAGACCTCTACTCCAACTTTCCAGGTTCTTGACCATGTCACAGAAAAGAATTTAAAGACACATCAGAGATAGGGATAAAGGGAAAGTACACATTTGAAGTTGTGGGTGCAGGAAATCTGAGAGAGAGAGAGAGAGCATTGCATTTTCCTGTCTGGGGTGTTAACATTTACAGGGGGATAGTAGCTAGGAATCTGCACTAGAGATGGAGTCAGGGGTCGGGGATGCAATTTTGCACCAATTTCCCTCATATTTTTTCACTGCCCCCATATGTTCTAATCATGCTGCCTCCTAGGATGTGAGTTTCACTAACATCTTAAATCTCTACCTTTCTTGGTCACCAGAGTCACTAATGAACATGCTCTCTGTAGGAGTAGTTCCTCCACATGCCTTGTGGTTATCCTATGAAAATTGGCTATCGTGGGTACTCTCGTGGGTACAAGGACATGAGTTGAATTGCTCACAATTTGTTTGCTCTGCATTCCAGAGGTTTGGGATTATCAAGTCTCTAGAGCCCCCAATTTTTATCTCACCACTAGTTTTCGTATTCATTGGAGTCTAAAGAATCTAAATCCTCTTATTTTTGCCTAGAAGTCAGGAGAATATGTAACAGACCCATATTAAGAATCACAGTTGCTCTGAAAGGGGACTAGAGAAATTGCTGGAGAAAGTCTCATCTTAAATTCACTACTGTGACTGCATAAGGAGGAACGGCTTCTATCTTCTGCCTTCTAATTCAAGCATATGTACACTTCATGGGCAGAATCTAAACTGTATTTAGAAACCTTCTGGCAAGGAACTATGGAAAATGTAGTTCTCATTCATCCAGCACTTGACATGAAAGTAGGAGTATCAGAAGGAACTGGAAATGGTGTTGAGTGCCAACAAGTGACGTATGGCTCATTACCCATACGTCAGTTATCAGGTCACTTTCTGAGGTTGTGTGCATTATGAGTTTGGGATTGTTTCTTGATGTCTGGGGGGTGGGGGCAAGCTGCAGAAATAATTTTTCCCGAAGATAACATCTTGGCATGTCTTAAATTATGGGATTCAGCATCTTACCGAGCTGGCAGGCTCTGAAGCTTGTTGGGAGATTATTTCATCCTATAGGTCATGTATTCAGAAATATAAATAGTATCTGTGCATTGCTCTCATTTAGTTCAAACATCATGAGGTCACTAATGTAGTGGGGCCAAAGCAGAGTCCTGTGTAATGGTAAGATTATCAGAGTCTGGCTTAGGTCAAAACTCCTGGACAGGACTGTTGTGTACTGCTTACACTTTTGCAGGAAAATAAGGAATTCCTGATAGTCTTATTCACAGAGAACAGGAGTCAGAAAACTAGAGTTGCAGGGTGACCATTTGTTTTGCAAATAAAGGTTTGTTGGAACACAACCAGACCCATTCACAAATGTGGCTGCTTTCATAGCACAGAGTATATTGAGTAGTTGAGACAGGGACCCTTTTGAACCAGCCAAAAATATTGCCCTTAAATTAAAGATAAACACAAATAAACATAAGCTTAAATTCATTTCAAAATCCTGGCCTCTTTATGAAAATATCACTACCAGCAAAGCCAAGTATGTTTTTCAGAGATCTGAAATAATCATATCAATTTTTTAAAAATGTTTTTAAAGAGAGACAGAGAGAGAGAGAGAGAATCAATTTCATTTATTTATTTGGTTTGGCCTTTGTTTCTCTGACACTCAGCTCTGTGTGTGGTGCTAGAGTTCGAACCCAGGACTTCATGCATGCCAGGCCAACGCTCCAACCTCTGAGTCACCATTCCATCCCCTAATCATACCAATTTTATCGGACTTTCCCCTAAATCTTACACTCTAATATAAAACAATCAGAACTGTTTTTTATCTTTGATCAAATACATTTGTTTAGAAAAGTCTATGTGAATTCCTTGCAGCATTGGGCAAAGTACTTTCTAATAGTGATTGACTTAATAAATCATAACTTTTTTTTGAGGTATTTGGGATTGAACTCAGGGGTGCTGTATCACTGAACTACATTCCCAGCCCTTGTTATGTCTTTATGTTTTATTTTAAGACAGGACTTCCCTAAGTTGTGTAGACTGCCCTCAAACTTGTGATTCTCCTGCCTCTGTCTTCCTAGTAGCTTGGATTGCAGTTGTGCACTAGAGCCAGCTATAAATTTTTACTTTTAATAAAGCATATTTTTTATTTTCATTTTTTGCAGTACTGAGAATTGAACCTAGGGGTGCTTTACCATTACTACAACCACAGCCCTTTTAATTTTTCTTTTAAGACAAGTTCTCCCTAAGCTGCTGAGGCTGGCCTCAAACTTGAGCTCTTCCTTCCTCAGCCTCCTGGGTTGCTGGGATTACAGGTGTACGCTATCATGCCTGTCTAAAGCATATAATTTCAAGAAGTCTTTTGCCCATTCTCAAAGCTCTCCAGTACATGTTTCAACACAGTCAGGACCCTCATTGAGAATTCTTTGGGTGTTACTGCTAAAGGGCCATATCGACCCTACTGACAAGATTGGCCTGCTGAATAGACTGGAGTTCTGTGTTTACCAAGTGAAGAGTAAACATCCTCTCTCTCTTAAATCTAGTAGTGGGTGGAGAGAGGAAATGGGCAAATGTTGATTCATTGACCATTTAATTTGGATTTTACTTTCATTTTTCCTGTTGTTGAATTCTCATTTCCTTATAATATTTGGTAATTTTATAATGCTTTGTAGATTTACTGAGTGTTTTCAGAAGCATATCATTTGATATCCATGTCAACCCAGAAAATATTTTTTGTCACATTTCATAGATGAAGAAACTGAGACTCAGAGAGAGAGAACCAGTGAATCATGGAGGTTACCAGAGAAAAGGACCCAAAGGGAACAAATATCCACTAAGCAGCCATAACATTGTAGGCACCATCGTGACTGAGCCAGAATCAAATCTTGATTTTTAGATTTCAGTCTACTACCGTCTGAATGTCTGTGTCCTTCTGTCCCAAACCCATAAGTTGAAACCTGTTCCCTGATATGACAATATTGAGAAGTGGGGTCTTTGGGAGGAGATTAGGTGCCATCTAGGAGAAAGTAGGTCCTGACCAGACACCACCAAATCTGCTGGAGCCTTGATCTTGGATGTCCCAACTTATAAAATGTGATGGGGGGTGCTGGAGCGGTGGCTCGGCTGTTACGGCGTTTGCCTGGCATGAGCGAGTACACAGGTTCAAACCCCAGCACCCATGTACACAACTAAGTGTCAGAGCAATGAAAGCCATGTGAAAAAACGCAATAAAAAATTGATTCTCTCTCTCACTATCATTCTCTCTAAATAATAATAATAATAATAATAATAATAAAATGGTGAGGGGGAAAATATATGTATTAGAGAGAGGGACATAGAGAGAGAGGGAGGGAGAAAGAATAAGTTTTATTTAGTTTTCCACATGGCTTTCAATGCTCTGACACTTCATTGTGTACATAGTGCTGGGGTTTGAACCTGCATCCTCATGCATGCCATGCAAGCACCAGAACCACTGAGCCACTGCTCCAGCCCCTATAACCAGTATTAAATTGGGTCAATTTATGATATTTTGTTATAGCAGCCAGAATGGACTAAGACAAAATCCAATATTCTTACTATCATAATTTATCAATTCCCACTATTATGAGTACTGGGGATGGTAGTGGTAGTGGTAAATCCTAGGCACATGGAAATATAGCAAAAAATGTCTCCAAACTGAGAATAAAATGACTAGTGGGAAGGAGTCTCAACTATTAAACTTCAAGTCAAATGATCTTATTGTATGAATAGCATTAAAATATCACAATATTACTGAGTGAAGAATTAAGCTGAATAGCATGAACAAATTTACAAGAGTGTAGTTGTGATATTCTGAGATATCTAACCACAGGAAGTTATAAAGTGACTCTGGATAATTGTTATTATTAAAAAAACAACAACCTTTGGGGGATGATTCAAGGATAGTTCTGCTTAAAGTCAGCAGCTATACCAAATGTTTTCCTTCTAGCTGTCTTATTCTATTAAGATCCTCTATAAGAGCATACCCTCCCACCACTTTAACATCCTAGAAACTCACAGTGAAGGAGTTTATAATTTCAGATGTGGACATGCTGCTTGAAGTATGTGTCATCAAGTCCCGTGCAAATATGAGGCAGGAACAAGTACCCTTTGCCTTGGCTCATTGCTGAGGTCACACCCTGCCAGACTCAAAAGTTATTCGCTCATTAATTTATGTGATAAACTTTATTATACACACACTATGTACAAGATTGGTGAAGAAACAAAACAACTTTAGAGAGACCTATCTAATAGATTTCGAGTGCCCTCAAAAAAGTCCATGCAACTAACACATATAAATTATTATCTTTTTTAGGAATCGGTTTTCTATATATAAGGCTAGATAATACACAAAGGAAACCCAACAGCAGACTGAAAAGTTTAGGCTTTGAAAGGCATATAGTCTTTATTGAAAATATTTAAATCTCCTTCATGGTGCAAATATCAGCTATAAATAATATGTAAATGGTTGCATGGCACACACCTGTAATCCCAGCAACTCAGGAGGCTGAGGCAGGAGGATCTCAAGTTTCAGTCCAGCCTCAGCAACTAAGTGAGGTCCTAAGTAATTTAGTGAGATCTTGTCTCAAAATAAAAAACAAAAAAGGGCTGGGGATGTGACTCTGTGTTAAAGCACCTCTGGGTTCAATGCCTGGTACAAAAAAAAAAAAAAACAAACTGAGAAAATGTAGATGAATGAGTATAGTTGTATTCCAATAAACTTTTGTTTATGCACACAAACTAGAATTTCATATCATTTTCATGTGATACAAATATTATTCTTTTGATTTTATAGAAACCACTTAAAATGTAAACACCATTCTTATTTTCTAAGTCCACACAGAGGCAAGCAGTACAGCATAGTTTGCTAATTCCTGATCTAAGAGATTATCATCCATGAAAGATAATGCAACTGTAGATGAATATAAAGGATATACAGGCAACACAATAAAATGACAAAGTAAATTAAAAGTAAATGATAGCCAGGCATGGTGGCACAAGCCTGTAATCCCAGTGACTTGGGAGGCTGAGGGAGGAGGACAGCAAGTTCCAGGCCCCTCTCAGCATATTAGTGAGACCCTGTCTCAAAATAAAATTAGACAAGACTGAGGATGTGGCTCAGTGGTAAAGCAATCCAGGTTCAATCCCTAGCACTGAAAGAAAGAAAGAAAGAAAAGCTATTTAATTTTTTTTTTAAATTGAGTCTGAATGATGGTCCAGTGTTCCGTGGGATCCATTCTGGGTGAAGCAGACCTAACTCTCCTTAGATAAGCAATTTCAGTCATTAGTAGAAAAGAATTCCAAATGATTGCAGGCTAAAAGATGAACCTAAGGGCTTGTCATCAAATTCGTCACAGTTCTTACCCTTATAATGTTCGGAAGTCGAATTGCTTTCCGTACTACTCTCTGTACTTGGCTACTATTTGGGATTTTGGTTTTTAAATAATTGTCCTTTCATTTCCAAAAGTACATGTCCTTTGGGGACAGTATGAGAGATAAGAGAGGAATCACATATTATGAGAAAATCCTATCAGCTTTTTCAACAAAATCAAGCTCTCACCTCCAAGGTTTGGAATGGAAGGAGAACCTCTAAGTAAAAGCTGTGACTGGAGCGAGGAGTGGGGACTGGAACTCACAGACCTGGCTAGCCTGCACAAATTCCCTGCACTGAACATCTCCTCCGCCCTGACTCACATCCTCTTGCTGTTAGGGGCCAGGCAGATGCAAATGGTGGGAACAGGAGCTTAAGAGAATAATCCTATAAAATAGTCCCACATGTTTTCTTTTCCAAGAAGCAATTTACCTGAGCCTTGCCTGGCTGAGTGAACAAACTATGTCACATTCCTCAGCAAACTACCTGTTATCTGCAGGAGAAATGCAGGCCTAAAATAATGCTGATAAGAGGAACCCAAGTTACCCTGAAGGGGGAGACTTTTGTGACCAGATCCTGAAACTCAGGGAGACAAGTGTAATTCCTCCTAACCAGAAAATCTGTGAGAATTTATGGTTAAGAATCCAATTAGAATCTATCAGCATGGGCCAAGATGACCTAGAGTTATCAGAGAAGTAGGGACTTGAATGTCTGAGGTTATCTTGCTACCAATCAAAAGTCAAGAAGTGGTCTTGGGCAAAATTCTCTGGAAACTTCTCTGGGATCCCTGTTATGTTTTGAATATGAGATGTCCCCCAAAAGCTCACAGGTGACAATTTGGGAAGGTTGAGGTGAAGTGATTGGGGTATAAAAGCCTTAACCCAATCAGTGAGCTAATCCCCTTGAGATTACCTGGCAACTGTAGGCTGGTAGGGTGTGGCAGGAGGTGAGTCATTGGGGGGTGTCCCTTTGGGGTATATATTTTATATCTGGCGTGGAGTTTCTCTCTGCTCTGCTTCCCAAGGTGACACCTTTGTTTACTGGAGCAATGCCTTTCTCCATGAAGTTCAGCTTCAACTCCAGCCCCAAGGAATAGACCCAGCCTCTTGTGGATGGAGACCTCTGAAACCTTGAGCCCACAAATAAACTTTTCCTCCTAAAATTGTTCTCGTCGGGTCCTTTAGTCACAGCACCACACTGTTCCTCTCCTCTCTGAGAACACCCACTCTCTCTCTCTTGAGGGTGGCTCCCTTCTGTTTTCTTATCCCTTCAATAAACTCATTCCTGTTATTCTGAGTGACACGTCTGAAATCTTTCTGACTTGGTCACAAGAATCAGGATTTGAAGGGGGGTCTTTGCCCTGCCTTAGTTTCCCAGAAGGCCCCAGCTCTGTAACATTGCCTTCTTCAACTCCAGCCATGGCTGTAGCAAATAGCTTCATGAAGTTATCATCTCAGGGCTCCCTGCCTCAGTTGTACTGCCTCTGTCTCTCTCCCTCCCTCCTGGGATTCTCTAACGCACCAAGTGGTATGGAACAAGCTCATGTGGGAAGCTGTGGGAATTCACGTCCCATTGGGCAGCCCTTAGCTGGCTGGGACCGTGGGACAAATGCTTCTCTTCCTTTCCTTTCTGGACAGTCTGAGGCTCCTCAGAAGGTCTCGCAATATGGCATAGTTTATCAATTTGTTCCCCTTTCTTATTTTTCTCAGGCTCTGCTTTGAAGGGGAGTGTGATACTCTGAACTATTTATTTTTCCTCAGAACACTTTGACACTAAATACGTGGGGATTTTTTTTCCATATTGACAACTAGTTCTCTGACTCCCCAGACATATACTAGGTATCCTACAATTCATTTCAATTCCTATACTAAGTACCTGGAGTTAGCATCAGAAGCCACAGGCTAAAGGGCTCAATCCTGCAAGACTATCCTCACTTCAGATACCAGTCACAAGTAACCATTTCCACAGGTACTTCTGACCAACTGGCTATTAATTGGGTTCCCATAACCCCCTCCTTAGGTTCAGAAATTTGCTAGAATGCCTCACAGAACTCAGAAAAACACTTTACTCTCTTTGACTGGTTTGTTATAAAGGATACAAATGAATAGCCAGATGAAGAGACAGAGAGAGGTCTGGGTGTGTCCTGAACACAGGTGCTTATGTTCCTGTGGAGTTGGGGTGTGCCACCCGCCCCTACACAGATGTATTCACCAATGTGGAAACTTCTACTACTGATGTCTAGGGATTTTATAGCATTCCATTATATAAAGCATTGGCTACTGGTGATAGGACTCAATCTCCAGCTCCCGGTCCCCTTCCCCAGAGGTCCAGGGGTGGGGCTGAAGTTCTATCCCTCTGATTATATTGTTGATTCCTCTGACAATGAGCCCCATCCCTAAACTCTCCAAGGGCTCAGCAAGTGTCACCTAAAAACAAGTCCAAGGGTTTTAAAAGCTCTGTGTCAGAACTGGAGATGAAGACCAAATATGTATTTGTTATTCTACAAATAAGCCTGTGTCTTAATCTACACAGGCTGCCACCACGTGTTGGGTAAAGTTAAACAACAGAAATCTACATTTTCACATTAATGGAGGTCAAAACTCCCATATCTAGGTCTGGAAGGGTCAATTCCAGATAAGGGTCCTCTTCCTGGCTTGTAGTCAGCTGCCTCCTTGCTGTGTCCTCACATGGCCTTTTCTTGGTATGTTCATGGAAAAAGACAGCAAGCTCTCTGGCATCTCTTCTTATATGGCACTAATCTCATTAGACCATGGCCTTGCCCTCATGAACTCATCTAACTTTGATTACCTCCAGTATTAGTCAGCTTCCTGTAACTATAACAAAATACCTGAGATAATCAACTAATAAAGAAAAAAGATTTATTTTGGCTCTCTGTTTTAGAAGTTCCATGCTGTCAGAACTGTTGCTCAGAGGCAGCGCATTATGGTAAAAGGGTGTGGCCCAAGAAAACCACTCACCTAAATGACCAGGAAGCAAAGGGAAAAAGGGAAGAGGTCTGGGTCCTACAACCATATTTAAGGACACAACTTCAGTGACCCAAAACCTCCCACTAGGCCTCACCTCTTAAAGGTTCTGCCATCTCCCAATGGTGCTACCCTGAAGATCAAGCCTTTAATACAGGAGTCTTTAGAAGGCATTCAAGATGCAAAGGATAGCATCTCCCTAAGGCCCATCTCCAAATGCCATCACGTTGGGAATCATCGGATTCTACATATGGGGGACACCAACATTGAGCCTACAGGGTCAGACATTCAACATTACCTTGGGGAATCACTCTCTTGTTTTTATTGGCACAACTGTTCTAGCCTCAGCACCCTCACATCCTTTAGCATCTCATCCAAGTCTCATTGATAGCCATAATTAGTGAAAATGATTCCCTTTAGTGACAACTTTGGAAGATCCGAGTAACATTACTGTGGCTAGTTGTAGATTAGCCACAAAATTAACACATACAAGATTATTTCTTGCTCTAGTAGGAGCCAACTTAGATCTGACTTGAAGTTCTGTTGACAGGTACCAGATTTCCTGGGATCAGAAGTTTTAAATTCTGACTGCAGGATATCAGCTGGGGAGCTTTGAAAATCACTCTTGTTTGGGTGCACATTCTAAGTCTGATTGAGTTGCTCTATTGCAGGCATTGAAGCCACACACTGCAACATAGAAGAACCATGAAAACATTATATTAAGCCACACACAAAGAACAAATATTGTATGATTTTTTTCTTTGTTCCTTCCTTCTTTGTGGTTTGTATTTTTTATTTTTATTAAGAAATTGAGTTACTGTATAAACATAAATGCATATAAAGTAACAATGATATGCGTATGTTCTTAAATCATAATTACCCCTGATCCCTCCCTATTCTCCCTCCAACTCTCCTTCCCCTCCTTCCCTCTTCCTTCCTACCGGATACATATCTATGATTTCCCTAGACTATGTATTACTTTGTTGGGTCTAATACATGAGATTGACTACCTTTCACACAGGCCTAGGGTTAGCTTCAGCCTCCACAAATTAGTGAAAACATATGACCCTTGACTCTCTGGGTTTGGCTAACTTTGCTCAGCATGATTTCTTCCATCACCATCCATTTACCTTCAAAGGCTGCAATTTCATTGTCTCTAATTGCTGAGTAAAACTCCTTGCTATATATATACCACAGTTTTTGGATCCATTTATCCAGTGAGAGGCATCTGGGTTGGTTCCATAATTTAGCTATTGTAAATTGAGCTATTATGGACTTTGTATTTTTCAGACAGGGTCTCACTAAGTTTCTCAGGGCCCTGCTAAATTGCTGAGGCTGGCCTTGAGCTTGAGATCTTCCTGCCTCAGTCTCCAGAGCTGCTGAGATTACAGGTGTATGCCACCACACATGGCCTATATGGCTCCTTTGATATGAAGTAACATAGACAATTTCATAGAGACAGAAAGTATATTTCGAGGTTACTAGTAGCTGTTGCGTAATGGATTGCAGAGAGGGAATGGATGGGGCAATGGAGGGTTGGTACTTAATGAGAAGAGCTTCTGTTAGTGGTAATGGGAGAGTTCTCAAAATGTACAGCATAATGCTATGAATACACTTAATGCTACTGAATTATATTGTTAAAATGGTAAATTTTACATTATATATATTTTACTACAATAAAACAAACAAAACATGAAAACTTCTTCTTTGTAGGTGTAATAGTTCTGAATGGAGATGTAAGCGATTCTTCAGTTGTGAGGGCTACCAAACCACTGAGGGTCAAAGAAGAGTTTGGTAACAGTGAAACAGAAACCTTGTGAAAACAGGTTTTTAGCTGGGTGCAGTGGTGCATGCCCATGATCCTAGCCACTCAGGAGGCAGAGGCAGGAGGATTGCAAGTTCAAGAACAGCCTCAGCAACTTAGCAAGGCCCAAACAAATTAGTTAAACCCTGTCTCAAATTTTTAAAATAGGGTTGGGAATGTGGTTCAGTGGTAAAGCATCTCCTTCCCTGGGTTCAATCCTTAGTACCAAAACAAACAAACAATAAAAATAATCCAGGTTTTTAGAGTGTATCACCAACCTGAAATCATACAAGGTCATTTTTTGTTTTTTTAAAATACTAGAATATCTGTATGTCTAAGCTTTTTAAAGGAAAAATTATGTTTTCCACTATTTTTTGTTTGGTTTTATTCCTCTGAATAAATATTTATTCAAATATCAATATTTAAATAAAATAAACCAAAATTAATATTTGAACTCAAAATTAATATTTGAAAATAAAAGTGATGATCTCATCAATTTTCCTGGTATTGCATAATTAGTATAATGTTGGAGCAGGTGCTATAAATAATGGGGATTTTCATATTCTTGGAATTTCTGGATCATGTTTTAGTCTGCCTTGAAGAACAGTATAAAAGAATTTGCTCAGACCCATGAAAATCACGTAATTAGTTCTTTTAGTGTCGGTAAGAAGTTACATGTTGTAAGATAATTCTAGGTCGAAAGATCTTCCTGTAGATTAACTGCCATCAGCTTCTTCTTAACAGCCTGACAGTCAACTTATGCAACATTTTACTCCTTTCAAATATGTAATACCTCGGGGATGGATTGGTGGCTCAGTGGTTTCGGCGCTTGCCTGGCAAGCACGAGGACCCAGGTTCAAACCCCAGCACCACGTATACAACTGAGTGTTGGAGCAACTAAGGCCACGTGAAAAACTAAATAAAGTTGTTTCTCTCTTTCTCTGTCTCTCTCACTGTCCCTCTCTCTTTAAAAAAAAAAAAATGTAATACCTCTCTCTTCTCACCTGCTATTAACCTGATCAAATCTCTTTCTTGTAATTTTTTCCTCTCTGTACTTCTGGCCTCTCTTTCACATGAAGTCCTTTTTCCTTGGTAACATTCTCAGAAAGTATAATTAATGAAATGAGAAATAGAGTAACACATCATTGAAATGTTTTCTTTGCAAACAACTTTTCAGTTCTAGATAAGTGGAATAAAGCTGTGAATGGTTCTTATCCTTCTTACTCTAAGGTACAGTAAGTAGGAAGCTGTCCTCCAAACCATCCACCAAACTCTCACAGCAAATGAGATTTGATGTGATACGATATTTTAGAGTTGCATGAATGAATAAAGAGACAGAAATCATCCCAATTCTTCAGGTTTATAACAACTGTTTCAGAATGTTCTCGAGTCCTTTTGCTCTCCCATGGGGAAATTCCCTTCCACATCTCTCTCTCTCACACACATAATCTTAGACAGCTTGAGTAATGAGGCAGCTTTTGTAATGGACATCTTCTCTTCATTCAGAAAGGAATTTCCCCATCCCCAAATGCTTGGTTGATCTACACTGAGTGTCTCCCCTTCCCTAATCTGTGTTCTTTGCCTACCAATAGTGGCTCCAGTGTGTGTGTGTGGAGGGGTGGGGAGGGTTGGGACCCTGCTTTTCCTCCCTGCCTTCTGAATTAATGAGGAGTTCTAGAAGCTTCCCTTTCCTTCTCTGCTTCCTTTGGGTCCTGTGGAGTTGAGGTAGGAGTTTAAAGATGTCAGGATGGCAGAGGAGGGTACAAAAAAATTGCTGGGGAGTATAAGACTGGGAGATGAGTCATCATGTCCCCAATTACAATGATAAGTCCTAGTACCTTTACAACGGCTGTCACAAGAGGGCTTAGCACCATAGCAACTTGCACCACAAGTTCTATATTTTAATTAGGTGAAAATAAAGAAACCAATGGAACAAATAGGGCAAAGTCTGTAATGAGGGGAGGAAGCACAGCTCAGCATATAAGACAAGAGTCACCCGGGTATTGGGGCCTCGAGCCAGCCTCTCGCTTGGCCTGGTGCACTCTGTTTACAGAGTGTAGCGTCACTTTTGCGTGAATAAATCTGTGCTCTATCAGAGAAGTTAAGGCAATTTTCAGAGTGTGTGGGAGCAGGCAGAGTACCTTAACTCCAGACCTAGCTTTGTTTTCCCAAAAGTGGGATTGAACTCAGATGTGTTCAACCACTGAGCTACGTCCCCAGCCCTTTTTATTTTTTTATTTTGAGACAAAATCTTGCTAAGTTGCCCATGCTGGCCTCAAACTTGTGATCCACCTGCCTCTGTCTCCCAAGTGGTTGGGGTTACAGGTGTGTACTGCCACAGGAGGCAATAACAAACTTTGCTTTTTATTTTTATTTTTTTAAGAGAGAGGGACAGTGAGAGAGAGAAAGAATCAATTTTTATTTAGTTTTTCAGGTGGCTTTTGTTGCTCTTCTTTGTTGTGTACATGGTGCTGGGGTTTGAACCTGCGTCATCACACTTGCCAGGCAAGCACTGTAACCGCTAAGCCACCGATCCGGCCCCAACAACACACTTTTAAGATAAATTGAAGAATAATATTTTAGTTTAACTTTGTTACCTACATATAAACATTTTCAAAAAATAGCAGGAATCATTCTAGCAAGAAAGAAAACTATATGTACTGGATTATGAAATCTTTCTGTTTCTATCATTGCTCATAAAACTAATGTATATTATACAAAAGTGCAAATGACAGATGGTTTGCCTTCCAAGAGTAGCAGCAGATCCTTGCAGAAGAGAAAAACTGTGATCTTTTCCATGCTCCCTATCATTATCAAAGCCTATAACCCAACTATTCACAAGGCTGACGCAGCAGCATTGCAAGTTCCAGGTCAGCCTTAGCAATTTAGTGAGACCCTGTCCCAAAAATTTTAAAAAGGGATGGGGTTGTAACTCAGGTGTAGAGAACTTGCCTTGCATGTGCAATGACCTGAGTTCCATTCCAAGCACTGCAAAGAATAAAACGAAACAAAACAAAACAAAAAACCCATCCATGTCAATGCATATGTGGAAATTTCACAGAATATCCTAATGTTTCGTACAACTAATACATGCTAATAATTATAATCCAAAGTTATAAAGCTAATAACTTCACTAATTAAAAACAAAAACCAAACAACCAAAACAAGAAAAACAAAGACAAAGCTGGCCAGGTGTGGTGGCCTATAATCCCAACGATTTGTGGGGCTGAGGCAGGAGGATCATAAGTTCAAGGCCAGCCTCAGCAATTTACGGAAGCCCTAAGCACTAAGCAAGACGCTGTCTCAAAGTAAAAAGAGCTGGGGACGGAGCTCAGCGGTAAAGCTCCCTGGGTTCAACCCCCACCCCAACCCCTCAAGGTACCAGGAAAGAAAAAATAAATAAATAAATAAACCAAGCTGACTTGGAGCTGGCTTTGATTAGAGGGCTTCTTCCTTTTATCCTAATTTGTCCAGCCAGCTTGATGGTCTTTAAGGGGCTGTCTCCACTCTGGGGAGGTTCCAGTGTATTCTGAGGGTTTCAATCTTGAGTCACCTGGCTTACTCCACTCTACACCTTTTCTTTGGTAAATTTTCACCCTCCTCTCAATGCACAGTCCATTTACAGCTCAGCCTGAGTGAATTGCTTTGCCCTGTGTGTGTTTTTTTTTTTTTTTTTTGCATCCTGGCTTCAGGCCTTGCTCTCATTCTCTGCTATTGTTTTCCATCTCTTTTCCACAGTTCAGGGAATCTGTGAACAGTTTCTCAGGCAACACTGTTCTTGATCTATTTATATGCCTTCAAGCCTCCCCTTTCAGTTTTTGTTTTAAAATAGGCCCCCACCCAGATCTGTCCTGGCACTCTGCATTCATTTTTAAGTCACTGGTTTAAAACTTAACACGCACTTTCCAACTGACAATATACAAAATTGCCTGTACTTCAGGCACACTTATAAAAGCAAGTGACAGCATTTGAGCAAAAAGAACACAGCTTTATCACCAGGCAAACCTGAGTCGTATGAAGATTAAAATGAGCAAATATTTTAAAATCTGATGCAATATATGACACTGAGTAGGGCTTGATAGTTTTCTCCCTTCATCCTTGACCCTCAGCCAAACAAAATGTACTCACATGGCTTTCCCCTGCACCCTCAACACTGAAATAAACACATGCACACCTTGAGAATTTCTAGGGTGTTAAACTACCGGTAACAATGGGAAAATATGGATTGTATGGGAAGGTTTTAAAAACTTAATTGCATCATTCCCCTTACACCCTGAAGTGAAAAGTCAGTATAATATATTATATTTACATTTAGAAAGTTATCAATGGTGAAAGTGAAAAGGAAGAAAAATGGAAGAAAAAAGGAAAGAAAGAAATGTTTTTTAATTATACAATCAGTGCTAGGCACTGGGCTAGGAAGTCTAGTTATTACAATTTTAGCATCCTTAATCCAAAAATCTGAAATTGAATTTCTTCAAAACCTCAAAGCTTTTGAACTTGTAACATGTTGTTACAAGTGGAAAATTCTACATCTGAACTTGGGTGATGAGTTCAGGCACAATAAATATGTTGTATACAATGACTTTCAGGTTTTGTGATTAAGGTACAAGTAAAACAAATGAATTTCATGTTTAGACTTGGGTCCCGTCCCCAAGATGTCTCATTATGTACATGCAGGTATTCCAAAATCTGAAGCACTTTTGGTCCCAGGTCTCTTGGCTAAGCGATTCTCAATTGGAACTCCACTTAATCATCTTGTTTGGTAAGGGTATCTCTATTCTGTACTGAGAACATCATGACTCCAAGCTGATTTACCTTGCCTAAGTTCCTATGACTGGTACATGGTGGAGCTGGAATTTAAAGCTAACCCTGACTTCTAAGTCTGTAATATTTCCACATATTTAACATAGAGCAAAATATATATGATATCTAACATTGTTATTAAAATTAACACCTATTTGCACCTATTCTCATAATCTTAATTTCCTATCTTACTTTCTCAGGTGTGCACGAAGTCATGTTCTCTTCAAGAGTAATTTTTTTTTTTTTTTTGGTACAGGGGCTTGAACCTAGGGGTGCTTTACCACTGATACCACAGAGCTAATTCCTCAGCCCTTTTTATTTGTTTTATTTTGAGATAGGGTCTCACTAAGTTGCTTAGGGCCTTGCTATGTTGCTGAAGCTGGCCTTGAACTTGTGATCCTACTGCCACGGCCTCCCAAATCTCTGGGATTACAGGTGTGCCCCATCATGCTCCAAGAACAATTTTTCTTTTCTTTTTTGTCTTTTTTTTTTTTTGTACCAGGGATTGAATCCAAGGGTGCTTAACCACTGAGACATATCCCCTTTCTTTTTTATTTATGTAGTTTTAATTTTGAAACAGGGTCTTGCAATTTGAGCCTGGCTTTTAACTCGAAATCTTCCTGCCTCAGCCTCCCAAGTTGCTGGAATTGCAGGCATGTGCCACCACACCTGACTCCAAGAGTAATTTTATACTTCAATCATAATGTACTTTATTAGTATGAGAGATTTGAGTAAAATGACAACAGTGCCAGGAGTGGTGGTGCATGCCTATAATTCCAGTGATTTGGGAAGCTGACGCAGGATGATCACAAATTCGAAGTCACCTTAAGCAACTTAATGAGACCCTATCTCAAAATTAAAATTGAAAAGGACTATGAATGTAACTCAGTGGTAAAGCTCCCCTAGATTCAATCCCAGTAACAAAAAAGAAGAGGAAGAAGAGGGAGAAGGAGGAGAAGGAGGAGGAGGAGGAGGAGGAGGCTGCAGCAAAGGGGAAGGGGAAGGGGAAGGGGAAGGGGAAGGAGAAGGGGAAGGGGAAGAGGAAGGGGAAGGGGAAGAGGAAGGCGAAGGAGAAGGAGGAGAAGTTTTTCACAGACTCACTTCATGTGGAATTCATAATGAAAACGTCTTTCCAAATGTAACTATGGCATCACTTCCTCGGTTCTTTAATAGCTTCCAGATGTTTAGATAATTTTGTTTAGAGACTTTAAAAACTATTGAAGTTCTTTGCTGATTAAATAGGACTTATGATAAAGTAAGTCTTCTCTCCCCACTTAGATCTCATGATGTTGAAAACTTTTTGAAGTCATCACTTCAAAGTAGTTTACACGGCTATAGTCTCATAATAAATACAGGATTATAGACTTTTCTGTAAGATCATAAAGGAAATGAAAAAGAAATAATGACAAAAAGACTTCCCAGGTTCATATCTCTTCCTTCAAATGTTTACCGATGGGCTGGTAAACTTGCAATGCTGAAAAGCGCTGCTGACATCAAAGGATACTTTCCTTAGTACAAAAGGTCAAGTGCATTAACTTAGTTGTCAACTTGCAGTCCAGTGGTAACAGAGTTAAACAATTTACTTGGACTTGAGATAAGGTCAAAATGAATGACAATTTGTGCAGAGGGAGGTAAAAAGTCTAGGATTTTCTATTGGAGATGTAGTAAAGTTCCATTTGTTAACAGTCCAAAGACAGTAAGGTGAGGAGGAATGTGTTACCAACTTTAAAAATGGTGGAGAGGGCTGGGGGCAGTGGTAGAACTTGCCTTGGATACATGAGGTCCTGGGTTTGAGCCCTAGCACTGCAGGAGTCATAAAAAAGATGAAGTGTGAATGAAGCACTTAGAAACAGTGATTATATTCCATATCCCAAGAATCTGAACATTATTAGACAAAGGGTTCTGATCCTAAAAGACACACACAGAAAATCAAAAACAAAAAAAATTTAATTTTTGTTTTCTCTGTCATAAAAGTAGACCATATCAAGGAAGCAGAAAATAACAACAACAACAAATGAGCTAGCTTGAACTTTAGATAAGACGTATTTGAGAGGGTCACACAGAGGTAGCTATTACCATTTTGTGTGTGTGGTGAACTTCTACTCTTCCCACGCTTTTGGGTGGAGTTCTGTTACACGATTTGTGTTCTCTTTATTTGCCCTCACATCCTTTCCATCTGAACTGCTGTGAAGACATACACTTTGTTTTTAACAGGCAGGGTCTTGCTGTTGCCCAGGCTGGCCCCAAACTCCTTGAGTTCAAGGAGTCCTCCTGCCTCTGTCTACCTGGTAGCTGGCACTACAGAATGCACTCTAGTGAAACACACACTTTTTTTTTATATGACTTATATTGTAGTAAAGAGCCAGTAAGTACTGTTGAGAACAGAGACTTCGATTCTCTTATAGCAAACTGGCTTTTCAAGTGCAGCTTAAAGAAAATTAAAAGAGCCATACATTATAAATATTATTGCAATAGAAAATTCTACCGGCTTAGAATGAATCCCATTATGTCCCAAACAATTGGTGAAATATTTATTTAGAAGTGGTTTTCAGTTGCTTTTATTGCCTTGTTTCCTGGGTCTTGTTTTTCAGTCTTTCCTCTGGGAATTGTCTTTATTAGAATTGCTCCATGATTCAATAAAGGGATCGCATCACCAAACTGGAAAAAGTAACCTGTTTACTTTTCTCAGCCTATTATTTTTGCTTTGAATTAGATAAGTTCTTCCGAAGGTATGCAGTCTGTATTCTGTGAGTGAGATTTTTTTAAAATGCTTTTTTATGGGTTACAATGGTGACTTAGTGCTTAAAGTGCTTGTGTGGCATGCACAAGGACCTGGGTTCAAACTCCAGCACCACATACACAACTAAGTGTTGGAGAAACAAAAACCAGATAAATAATTAAAATTGATTCTCTCTCCTTCTCTCTCCCTCTCCCTCCCTATCTTTTAAAATAACAATAAAGTGCTTTTTTACTTTAGAACCTATATGTGAAGAGAGATGTGTATACATCTACGAAAAGTTGTGTTTTTGCTTTAATTCCTCAGCTACTCACAAGAACAATCATATCCTATTCACCGTGTTATGCTGCTCAAAAGCAAAAGTACACCAGGAATGGAGTCATATAAATAGATGTATATTTCCTGCACATATTTAAAGTTAAAATTCTTCCTGAACACAAAGCTAAACTACTGTTCACAAATATTAAATATAGTTATTCATGTAATAAATTTGAAAATCTTTATCATATTTGATTTCAACAACCAACTTGCTTCTTTTTAAAAACTTTTCAGAAATGAAAATAAAAACTGTTAATTACTTAGAAAGCAGTTATTAATGGGTTGCAGTGAAGGAGACAGGTCAATCCTAAAAGCAAAAGTCAACAGCACCATCTATGCTATTTTAAACCTAGCTTTCTTTTCTAAAATTATTTTTATTTCATGATACTAAAAATTGAACCCAGGGCTTCACACATGCCAGGCAACTGCTCTCTGCCACTCAGCTATATTCCCTTCCCAGACTGTAGTATTTTTAACACAATCTGAAATAGTCACACAATGCGGACTTAATTCTTTCTATTTTGAAGGCCTAATGTAAAAGCAGAGAGATACCATTATTTAGAGATAATATAAATACATATTTTTTCTCAGTATTTGTTTTATACTTAAAATTGCAATTGAAGTATCAGCATTCATACATGTAGACAAGTGTACAAATCATAAGTTTATCACTCAATGAATTTTTGCAAAGTTGACACACCTGTGCAGCCCCCATTCATTTCAGAAAATAGATCATTGCCAGAGCCCAGAGCCTCCTCTTAGTCTTTACTTCTCCAGCAAAGGTAACCATCACCCTTGATTGGCATCACCATAGATTATCATTGCCTATTTTTTAAAATCTTTATGTAAATAGAATTAAACAGTTTATATTCTTCTTGTGTGTCTGGATTTTTTCACTCACCATTGTTTTTTTTTTTTTAGGTACATCCATGTTTGATCGTAGCAATAATTTATTCATTTTCATTGCTATAATTAAATGGGTTAGGTACAGTAGGTGCATACCTGTAATCGAAACTATGAGTGGGGCTGAGGCAGAAGGATGGCAAGTTGGTGGCCAGTTGGGGCAACTTAGAGAGACCTTGCCTCAAAATAAAAAAAAAAATAAGGGCTGGGGATATAGCTCAGTGGTAGAGTGCCCCTGGGTTCAATCCATAGTACCATAAAAAAAAGTATGTAACAATTTTATTAGAAAGGCTGCTATGCACATGCACATACCTATTTTGGGGTGTATTTATACACATCTTTTTTTTGCCACACTGGGGATTGAACTCCAGGTGTGCTCTACCATGTCTTTAGTTTTAGCTCATTTTTATTTAGTTCTTTTAATTTTTATTTAGTTTATTTTTATTGATTTGTCTAGTTCTTTACAAGAATTCTTTGAGTTATATATAAATTCTATTTACCTTTTTCTACAACTTGCATTTTCACTCTCTTCATGGTGTCTTCTGATGAACAAACACCCTTAATATTACTGAATATAACTGATCAATCTGTTTCTTTATGGTGTGTGTGTATGCACAAGTGTGTTAATTCTAAGAAAGTGTTGCCTATCCTAACATCATGAATTCAATCTTAGTTTGTTATGCTGTCAATAGAAGTTTTATTGTTTTATCATTTACTTTAGGTCTATAATCCAGCTACAACTGGATTTTGTATATGGAGGGAAGTATGGGTCAAGATTAATTTCTTTTTCTATATGGATATCTAATGGACTCAGTATCGTTTGGTTGACAAGAATATCCTTTCTCCATTTCCTGACAATGGAACTTTCTCATAAATCAAGTAAACATATATATAGGTCTGGTTTGGGGCATTCTATTGTGTTCCAGTAGCCTATTTGTCTGTTTTTCCAGCAATGTCACATATTATATAGCTTTGCAATAAGTCTTGATATCAAACATTGTAAAGTACACTTAGATTTTGAACTAAAACAATATTTTTTAACTGAATGAAAGCAAAAAATAAAACTAAGAATATTGAAAAAACTGAATGAAAGCAAAATAAAATATTAACATGTGAAATGCTTAGAAATGATTTTATAGCCATAAATGCATAAATTAGAAGAGGGCTCAGGATATAGCTCAGTGGTAGAGTGCTTTTGCCTAGCTTGAATTTGATCCCTAGCATGAAAGGAAGGAAGAAAGAACGAAAAGAAGGCAAGCAAGCAGGCAGTTAGGAAAGAATAATGGAAATCAATAAATGAAGTAATTTTTGCAAGAGTATAGAATATTAGAAAATGAAAGAAACAGTAAAGATGAGAGCATGAAATAAGAAACACTTTTATAATGCAGAAAAATCAAGGAATTCAAAAAGGTGTTACTTACAACTATATCACAGTAAACCTCTAGCAAGAACGATCAAGAAAAAAAGAGAAGGCACCATGACTAGGATCAGGAATGAATAAAGGGAGAGCATTCAAATTCTTTTCACATTTAAAAGGTATTAAAATACTATGAACAATTTATCCTAACAAATTTGAAAATTCAAAAGAAATTAAATTCCTTGAAAGTTCAACTTATCAAAACTTTATTTAGTAAAAAAAAAAAAATAATAAGCTAGGCACAGTAGCACACACCTGTAATCCCAGTGACTCAGAAGGTTGAGACAGGAGAATCACAAGTTCAAGAACAGCCTCAGCAACTTAGTAAGACCCTGTCTAGAAATAAAATACAAAACAGCTGGTTATAGCAAATAAGTAGAAAATGGAATTTATAAAATGATGCTATTTATAATAGCCTTTAAAAAATCAAATGCCTTGCAAGGTGTGGTGGTCCACACCTGTAATTGCAGCAATTCTGGAGGCTTAATGCAGGAACATTTGGAGGGCAGCCTTGGCAATTTAGGGAGACGCTGGCTCAAAACAAAAAGTAAAAAGGTGGGGCTGGAGTGCTGACTCAGCAGTTGGAGCTCTTGCCTGGCATGCAGGGGGACCCTGTTCAAATCCCAGCACTATGTACACAACTTAGTGTCAGAGAAACAAAGACCAGAGGGAAAAATAAATAAAAATTGACTCTCACTCTCTCTTGAAAAAAAAAAAATAAAAAGGTCTGGGGATATAGTTTAATGGCAAAGTGCTCCTGGGTTCAATATCCAGTACCACAAAACAAAACAAACAGGACTAAAGTTATGTAAGTTCGTATGACCTGCACATTGAAAACTATAAAATAATTATTTTAAAAAATAATGTATATTCATTTAACAGAGCTTATTAAATTAAATGATTAACTGTACTTTCCTCTAATTACTATCTGACTAAAAGCCATCAGGTAAGCTACGTGTGGTGATGCACACCTGTAATCCCAAGAAAGCATAATCCTAACCAATCGCAGGAAATGATTTTCTGAGTCTCCTAAAGTTCTACAGATGCTGTCTCTGTTATATTACACAGTTGGATTTCTATTTCCTTGTCCTATTACCTAGGTGTTTTTGTTCGATAGTGCTGGGGATTGAACACCAAGGCTTGGTACATACCAGGCAAGTGCTCTACCACTGAGCTATACTCCCAGCCTTACTTAGGTTTTGACAAAATCTTTCCTTGACTTTTTACAATTCAAACATACCGAACATTTTAAATAGCTAACAAGCTGGGAATGGTGATGCACACCTGTAATCCCAGTTCCTTGAGAGACTGAAGCAAGAGGATCAAAAGCTCAAGGCCAGCCACAGCAACTTGGTGAGACCCTCTCTCAAAATAAATAAGAAGGGATGGGAATGTAGCTCATCCGTAGAGCACCTGCCCAGCAAGTGAGAATCCCTGGGTTAAATTCCCCAGGTGTGTGTGTGTGTGTGTGTGTGTGTGTATGCGACATGTTATATTTATAATAATAAGCGGATAGATATTTAATAGACTGAAGGAAATCCGCAATAATGCCCAAGTGTCTGAAAACACTAAATTAGAATTCCTTTTTTGAATTGAAAGAGATGCCTTTGCTTATATGATTCCTCCTCAAAGTTGTTCACTTTATCAAATGTTCCTGCTATCCTTAATTAGAATTTTTTCTTTCTTGCTTGCTTTTTTTGGGGGGGGTGGTACTTTGAACCCAGGGTTGCTTTACCATTGAGCTACAGTCACAGTTCTTATTTTTTCTTTTGAGAGGAAGTTTCACTAATTGCTGAGCCTCTAATTTATAATCCTCCTGACTGAGTCTACCAAGTCGCTGGAATTACAGGTGTGTGCCCCTTTGGGCTCCTTAATCAGAATTAATCATTCCATTCTTTATATTGCTATCAGCTTTGGTTAGGACTTAAGCTGTTCTGACTATTACTGAGATTGGCCTGAAGATTTTCCTTATTGTACTTTTCTTGTTGTGTTTCGGGTTTTATAACAAGAGATGAAGCACATTTTTGTCTTTTCCTGTTGCTTGGATGAGTTACTTTAGTATCGCTCTATTTTCAGGATAAATTAACTGCTAACTATAGAGTCTCAGTCTTAACAAGACCTCTTAAATAGACATATTATCTACTTATAGTTTTTATTAAAATTGGACTACTTTCTACCATATTATTTTCTATTTTTATCTTTGTTACCTTGGCCCTGATTTCCCAACTCCCACAGGGTGATGTAAAGAGGACCAAGTGGTCAGTTTTAATATTTATGTAGATATTATTACTTCTTATTCATTATTTAAATATACTATTTTTTTCAAATACATTATATAATTGGGTGATGCATCATTGGGTACATTTATAATTATTGTTTCCTCTTGTTGAATTGACCTCTTTATTATTATATGATGTCTTTGTCTCTTTTTCCCATTTTTGACTTGAAGTCATCTTTATCTGACATAAATATAGCTACTCCCACTTGCTTTTCATTTCCATTTCATGGAAAACTTTTTTCCAACACTTAATTTTTAGTTTGTGTTTTTAACAGTGAAGTGAGTTTCTGTAGGCAGCATATAATTTCTTTTTCTTTCTTTCTTCTTTGTCTTTAATTCAGTTCAACCTCTTTATATCCTTTGACTGGGGGATCTGACTCATTTACATTCAAGGTTATTGTTGACAAGTAAGGATATACTCCTACTATTTTATTATTTATTTTCTAATTGTGTTTCATATGTTTTGTTCCTTTCTCTCTTATTTATTTATTTTGTGGTTGATGGTTTTCTGTAATGATTGGCTTCGATTTTCGTTTCTGTTTTGCATTTGTGTATCTGCTTTACCGTTGAGTTTTACTGGTGAGTTTTATTCTGCTACTTGTTTTCATGATGATAGCTATTCTCCTTTTGCTTCTAGACACAGGATTCCTCTAAGTATTTTTTTGTTGGACTGGTCTAGTGATGATGAATTCCCTCAGGATTTGTTGGCTTAGAAAGTCTTCTTCATTTCTGGAGGATAGCTTGCTGGTTATAATATTCTTGGTTGACAGGTATTTTGATTTTGTTTTCTGTAGAAATTTGAACCTAACAGTATTCCATTTCTCCCTGGCCTGTAAGGTTCTTTTTTTTTAAAGGAAACTTCTGCTACTCTAATGGGTGGAGGTTCCTGTAAATGTGACTTGGTGCTTTCTTTTCTTTTGCTGTTTTTGCTTGATTTCTTTATGTCTGTACTTTTTTTTTTTTTTTGGCAGGGCAGGGGGTCAAATCATATTGAGTGGATTAGAAGTAAGCAGTATGTACTGAAGAACAGCTGAAAAGGACAACAAAATTGGATGTGCTCAACAGGGGCAGATATTGCAGGTGCTGAAAACCTGTCTTCGATTTTTTGTTTTTAACCAGTGATTGAACCAGTGATACTATACCTGTGTGCAACAACCCTGGCTCTTTTTAATTTTTATTTATTATTTATTTATTTATATAAGTTACTGAGGTTGTCATTGCTTAGATTATACCCATGTGCCACAACGTCCAGCTTTGTCTTGATTTTTTTGACAATTTGGTTATAAAATGCCCTACTGAGGGT
>PVKS010030735.1:0-24102 GCA_004027875.1 Aplodontia rufa
AGCCGTTAGCCCTACTGCTTCCCCAAATATGTTAGCTTCAACAGATGAGAGAAACCATTCGGCCCTTGAGTCTCTGAGATTGGGAGACTTCACTAAGCATAATTCTATCCATCTCCATCCATTTGATTTCAAAAGACATCATATCATGCTCCCTTATGGCCGAGTAGTATTCCATAGTATATATGTACCAAAGCTTTTGTATCCATTCGTCAAGTGAGGCGCATCTGGGTTGGTTCCATAGTCTAGCTATAGTAAATTGAGCTGCTATAAACATTGATGAAGCCACATCACTATAATATGCTGATTCTAAGTCTTTTGGGAAAATTCCCAGTAGTGGGATAGCTGGGTCATAAGGTGGTTCCATCCTTAATTTTTTGAGGATTCTCCACACTGCTTTCCATAGTGCCTTGCCTCTCTTTCTGGGTCCTATATTTTCCCTAAAATACCCAAGTATAGTGACATAATTCTTATACTTATAAAGAACATTTTATATATACACGACTATAGTATATACAGTGACATACTTATAAATGTTTGGAGTGTACCTTGCTTTAATTCAGTTCCAACATTTCCCTTCTCCTCCCTTCCTATAGCCCCTTATTTTTCAATATATTTGAAAATAGGATTAAACATAAACGTTTTCGTAAAGGCATGTAATATAGCTTATTCAAATATCTAATGCAGTATCCTGCAACTGTATCTCATAAATATTGACATATTGCATTTTGTTACAATTCACTTCTCACTATTTTTTCTTTTTTAAAAATTTTTATTAAGGAGTTGATTTGTCGGAGAATCTTAAATGCTTATGAAGTAACAATATGATATACATTTGGTCTTAAATCATAGTTTCCCACACAGTGCTCACTCCCCAGTCTCTTGATTCTTCTATATTACACCCCTATAAGAGATATAGATGTGTATGTGTATATATCTATGTCTATATTGCCCTATCTCCCTATCTATCTATCTATCTGATTGTAAATTTTCCAGAATTAAATGATGGTATAAGTATCATTTGACTTCTCAGGGAGTTAATGCATATGCTACATTGTGGATTGTCTCCTAGTTGCCTCCATATCCTCCCTATTTCTCCTGTCCCTACACCTCTCCCTTCCTCCCTACCCCACCTGAATATCTATGGTTCCTATAGATTATGTGATGGTATGTCTTTGGTGAGTTTAGTACTGAATTTGACTTCCTTTCCCCCAAGCCTGTGTTTAGGTCCAGCCTCCACAAATGTGGAAAAACATTCAGCCCTTGACTTTCTGGATTTGGTGAACTTCACTCAGCATAATTTCTTCCATTGCTCTCCATTTACCTACAAAGGCAGCAAATTCATTGTTTCTAACAGCAAAGGAGAACTCCATTGTATATATATATATATATATATATATATACATATATATATATATATCAGAGATTTTGGATCCATTCATCCAGTGAGGGGCATCTGGGTTGATTCCATAATTTGGCTATTATATATTGAGCTATAGTGAACATTGATTTTGCTGTGTCTCTGTAATGTGCTGATTCTTACTCCTCTGGGAAAATACCTAGAAGATGAATAGATGGGTCGTATGGTGGATACAAGCCTAATCTTTTGAGGAGTCTTCACACTGCTTTTGAGAGTGGCCGTACCAGTATGCAATTCCACTAACAGTGTGCTAGACTTCCTATCTCCCCACATCCCCTCCAGCATTTATTAGTGTGTTTATTCTTCATCTTTGCCAGTCTGACTGGAGTGAGGTGACATCTTAAGGTAGTTTTGATTTGCATTTCTCAGATTGCCAGTGATTTAGAACACTTTCTCATGTATTCATTGGCTTGCTCAATGTCCTCTGTTGAGAAGTTTCTGTTTAACTCTCTGCCCATTTATTGATTGGATTGTTTGTGTTTTTGTTATTTTTTTGAGTTCTTTGTAAATTTTGGTTATTAGTCCCCTGTCAGAGGCATCACAGGCCATGATTCTCTCCCATTCTGTAGGTTTTCTCTTGACTGTTTTGATTAATTCTTTGGCTGTTTTGATTAATTCTTTGGCTGAGCAAAGCATTTTTAATTTAATGGCATCCCACTCATTAATTCTTTACTTTGATTCTTTCATTTTGGAAGTCTTCTTGAGGAAGTCGTTGCCAACTCCCATATGCTGGGAGTTTTATGGTAGCAGTTGTATGGTAGCTAGTTTAATTCCTAATTACTTGATACATTTTAGACTTGGTTATTAGATTTGATTTTTGTGCAAGGTGAAAGATAAGGATCTGATTTCAATTTTCTGCAAGTGGCTGTCCAGTTTGTCCAGCTCCACTTGTTGAATAGGCTGTCTCTACTCCATGTTATATTTTGACCCCCTTTGTCAAAGACAAGAAGTTTAAAAATTTGTGGGTTTGTCTCAGAGTCTTTTATTCTATTCCATTGGTCTTCATTCCTATTTTGATACTAGTACCATGCTACTTTTAATACTACAGCTGTATAGAATAATTTTAGATCTGATATTGCAAAAAACACTGTTTCATCTTTCTTGCTTAGTAATGTTTTGGCTGTTCTGGGTTTCCTTTTGTTCCAAATGAATTTGAGAATTGCTTTTTCTATATCTGTAAAGAATGACATTGAACTCTTGATGGGGATTGCATTGAATCTGTATAGTGCTTTTAGCAGAATGGCCATTTTAATTATATTAATTCTGCATAAACCAAGAGCACAGAATATTTTTCCATGTTCTCAGATCTTCAGTTTCTGTTTTCAGTGTTCAGTTATTTTCATTGTAGAGGTCTTCTCTTGTTAGATTAATTCCCAAGTATTTTATTCTTTTTAGAGGATATTGTGAATGGGATTGATTTCCTAATTTCTTCTTCTGCACTAATATTGTTAACATACAGGAAAACTGTGGATTTATGGCTGTTGATCTTCTAGCCTGCTACTTTGACAAATCTGTTTATTAGCTCTAGAAGTTTTCTGGTGGAGTTTTCTGGATCTTCCAGATACAAGACCATGTCATCAGCAAAAAGGGATAGTTTGACTTCCATCCTTCCTATTCTTATCCCTTTGATTTTCTTCTCTTGCCTGATTGCTCCAGCCAGCATCTCAAGGACTATATTGAATAAAAGTGGTGAGAGTGGGCAGCCTTGTTTTGTACCCGAGTTTAGTGAAAATGCTTCATACCTTTCTCCATTTAGTATTATACTACCTGAGGGTTTGCCATACATGGCCTTCACAAAATTAAGATAAGTTCCTTTGATCTCGATTTTCTCTAGAGTTTTGCCCATAACATGGGTGATATATGTTATATCTATATCTATATCTATATCTATATCATATAGATATTGGGATATTGGTTGGTAATTTTCATTTTTGATGTGTCTTTGTTGGGTTTTGGTATCAGAGTTATGGTTGCTTCATAGAAAGTGTTTGGGAGAATTCCTTCTCATCAAAGGCCTTTTTTATATTTATTGAGATGATCATATGATTTTTGTCCTTTTTTATTAAGAAATTTATTTGTCAAACAATCAAACATACTTCCAATGAAACAATGTAATATATATATATATATATTCTGAAAACTAAAATTGCCCCAATTTTCCACCCTTATCCTTCCCCTCTCCTCCCTCCTTCCCAATACATCTCTATGAATGCCTTAGGTTGTGTGTCACTAAACCTTTTTAGGGTTTAATACATGAGAGTTGACCACTTTTCACACTTGCCAGGGTCTAGCTCCAGCCTCCACAGATGAGTGAAGACATTTGACCCTTGGTTCTCTGGGTTATGCTGACTTCACACAGCATGATTTCTTCCATAGCCATCCATTTACCTTCAAAGGCTGCAATATCATTGTTTCTGATTGCTGAGTAGAACTCCATGTTATATATGTACCACAGTTTTTGGATCCATTCATCCAGTGAGGGGCATCTGGGTTGTTTCCATAATTTAGCTATTGTAAATTGAGCTGCTATGAACTTAGATTTTGCTATGTTGCTGTAATGTGCTGATTCTAAACCCCCTGGAAAAATACCCAGGAGAGGAACAGCGGGTTTTGTCCTTAATTCTGTTTAAATGATGAATTACATGTATTGATTTGCATATGTTGAACCAACCTTGCATGCCTGGAATGAAGCCCATTTAATCATGATGAATTATTTTCTTGAATTTTTTTGAATGTGATTTGTGAGAACTTTATTAAGGATTTTTGTGTCAATGTTCATAAGGGATATTGGTTGGTAATTTTCATTTTTGATGTGTCTTTGTTGGGTTTTGGTATCAGAGTTATGGTTGCTTCATAGAAAGTGTTTGGGAGAATTCCTTCTTTTTCAATTTCTTGGAATACTTTAATAAGGAGAGGTGTTAGTTCTTCTTCAAAGGTATGGTAAAACTCAGCATGGAATTTATCAGGTCATGGGCTTTTCTTGTTTGGAAGACTTTTAAATGCTGTATGGATTTTGGTGCCTGTTATTGGGCTGTTTAGGATTTTAATTTCATCCTTTGCCAATTTGGGGATGTTGTATGTGTCTAGAAATTTGTCTTTTTCTTTCAGATTATCTGATTTAGAAGAGTATAGTTTTTCAAAATATGTTCTGATAGTCTGTTTGATTTCAATGGGATCGGTTGTGATCACCTCTTTTTCATTGGTGATTTTGTTGATTTGCTTAATTCTCTCCTTCTTTTAGTTAGCTAGGGGTCTGTCAATTTTATTTATTTATTTATTTTTGAAGAACCAGCTCCATATTTCATCAATTCTTTTTATTATTTTTTTGTTCTCAATTTCATTGTTTTCAGCTTTGATCTTGATTATTTCCTGTCTTCTGCTGGCTTTGGATTTAGGTTGTTCTTCCTTTTATAGAGATTTGAGTTGGAGCATAAGCTTATTTGTTTGGTATCTCTTCTGATTTTTAATGTCAACTCTCAGTGCTATAAATTTCCCCTTAAGAATGCTTTCATGCTGTCCCAGAGGTTTTGATATGTTGTGTCTTCATTACAATTCTCTTCCAAGAATTCCTTAATTTCTGTTCTCATGTCTTTTTGGATCCATTCTTCATTTAATAGGGTGTAAGTCAATCTCCATGCATTATGTATTTTCTGTGATTTTTTTTTTGCTGTTAATTGCTAGGGTCATGGCATCATGGTCTGACAGGATATATAGAATAATATCTACTTTTTTATATTTGCTGAGATTTCCTTTATGAACTAGATTATGATGTGTTTTGGAGAAGGATCCATGTGCTGATGAGAAGAAAGTATATTCTTTGGTGTCTGTTAAGTGAATTTGATTTGTGGTGTTGTTTAGACTGGAGATCTCTTTATTGTTTTTTGTTTTGACCATCGGTCTATTGGTGATAGAGGAGTTTCAAGTCTCCCAGTACTATCATATTGAGGTCCACGAATGGTTTTATGTTGGAGTAATTTTTCGACATAGTTGGGAGCCTTGGTGTTTTGGAGAGTATATATTTACTATGATGTTATCTTCCTGTTGTATTGATCCCTTTACTAGGATGTAGTAGTATCTCTTCTGATTAATTTATGTTCAAAATCCGCTTTGTCCAATATAAGAATTGCAACTCCAGCTTGCTTTCCTGGCCTGTAAGCCTGGTAGATTTTTTTCCATCCATTCACCTCAATCTTTGGATGTCATTGGCTGTAATGTGGGTTCTTTGAAAACACCATATTGTTGAATTTTGTTTTTTGATCCAATCTGCTAGTCTGTGCATTTTGATTGGTGTGTTGAGACCATTCACATTCAGTGTTAGAATAGTTATGTGGTTGTGATTCATAGTCATTGTGTTTTATTAGTAAGTTCTTTGCTGTCTTGTTTGTCTATTGATAGCATGTACCTTTATTGAATTTCCTCTATTTTGAGGAATGTTTGCTTGGTCTTCTATCTGGAATTTATCTTTGAGGAGTCTTTGTAATGCTTGTTTTCTGTTTACGAATGCTGCAAGTTTGATTTTATCATGAAAAATTCTTATTTCCCCCTCAAATTTAAAGCTGAGTTTTGCTAGGTATTCTTGGTTGCATGTTGTGTTCATTCAGATGATGAAAGATATCCTTCCATGGTCTTCTTGCTTCCAGAATCTGAGATTAAAAATCATATGTTATTCTTATTGGTTTGCCTCTAAATGTGATTTGATGTTTCTCCCTTGCAGCTTTTAATATTCTTTCCTTGATTTTGCTCTTGTACATTTTAAATATGATGTGTCTTGGTGAGCTTCTCATTTGATTAGGCCTATTAGGTGTCCTATAAACTTCCTGGATAAGCATATCACACTGTATTTTTATATGGGAAAAATTTTCTTTATTTCATTGAGAATATTCCTTATCCCATTTGTTTACTTTTTTATTTCTTCCAGTATTCCAATTACTTTAATATTATTTCTTCTAATTTTATCCCAAACTTTAAAACTTCTGTTCATTTTCTGTGAGTTTTTTTTCTTTTATGTCACCCCATGCTCAAGCTTACTCAGCCTGTCCTCATTGTCAGAAATTCTTTCTTCAAGAGCTGAGATTCTGTTTTCTATAGAAGTTAGTCTGTTATTAAATTCTTCCATGGTTCCTCTCATATCATTGACTGCAGATTTTAGTTCTGTTACTTCCTTTTTGAGTATGTCTACTTCTTTGATAATAGAGTTTTTCATCTCTTCAGTCTTCTCACTTCGTCCCTTCATTATAACTTCTTTTAGTTTATTGTTCCTTTTAGTAATCAGATCATTGATGATTTTTTCAAAGTTGTCATCATAGTCCCTATCTATGGCATTCTTTTTAGGGGAGTTTTGGTTTTGAGGTGAACCTATCCTAGTTTTATTCTTCATTTTTGAGGAGCTTCTTCTGGATCTGTGAATTAAGATTCCATGAAGGGAACGTAGGCAGTTCTCTAGGTGTTTTTTCCTTGCAAGTCAAAGTGTTGGATCAACCACCACCTCTTTAATCACATTCTTTCTGATGCTGCTTCTGCCTGAGTCCTCGTTGTGCACCACATTTTGGATCTAGGCTCAAGGTTGCAGATCTGAATCTGGGTTGTCCTGAGCGCTTGCTGGCCTGGGATCAAAAAAGGCCCAGGCCCACTGTGAAATTTATTAAGTTATTACAGATAGTTGTGAAAACCTCTACTCTCTTACCTACCCTTCTCATCAGGTGAATCTCCTGTATGCATGACAGTGAGGACCCTAAGTCATTGCTGCAACATTGGCAGATTTCTTTTTTATTTTTTTCTTTCTCAAAACAACTTCCTATGGGAATAGCAGTGGGATAACATGTTTCTTTGTAAAGTGGTGATACTTTATCATGTTGCAACCTCATTGGAAGGATTTTTATTTTTCCACATTTCAGTGCTCGTATTCATGCCACATGTAAATATGCAATTTTCATTAGTGCATATCATTTTTGATTTAATAATTGTAACATGAAATTAGATCATTTCCACTTCTTTGAACATAGTTAGACTTTCTCTTTCAGTTCATTTGTACCTGTCAAAACTTGTGTTCTCTTCTATTGAAATAATGAATAAGTGTTTTCTGTGGATATGACAGTAAAAGGCCTCAGTTATTACTGCAGAAATGATTAAGGATAGATTTAAGAATGAGTTCCAGATTTTTAAGGCTCATTAAGACCTGAGATGAGCTGCATTAAAATGATCTTTCTTTGGAGAATTCTAGAACATAGAACTTTTGAAAACTTGAGATTGGAAATCATTTATCTAAGTGTGTCCTACTGAAACCAAATTTTTAACAGTCAAAAGAATTATCTAATGTGCATATATAAAATATGTCAGAACTATGATTGGCTTAGATTCAAACACACTTATATTTGTAGAAATAAATTTAGATGAATACATCCAAAGGTCTTATGACATGACCTGGACTAAGTCCCTTGCATTAAGAAAGCAAACATTATTGCTGCTTTTGTACATTCCAGCAAATTGGATAAAAACTAACCAATAAAAATCATGCAAGTTATAGAAAGAAAGTTTTTGAAAAAAAGGTTATCCATTGCTGTAATTTTTTATTTGGGAATTATTAATTTAGATTTTATTCAGATTTACATCAAAACACATGGTCTTTAATTATAAACAGCAGTATTTTCCTGATAAGAAACAAAGGGCTAATTTATACTTGTGTTTCCTTTGTCATAAAATTGAGATGGAATAAACACCAAATTGTTATATTTACAGCACTATTAAGTAGGATTTTTCTTGTTTCTTATGAGACTTTTGTGGATCTTTAAATCCTTGTTTTTAAATTAGTTTTATCATTCAAACCTCTGCTTTAAAATGAGTGGAACCCACTTCAAATAAGAGCATTGGAAGGAGTGGGGAAAGCATCTGTTTTTTATCTGTACTGGAGAAAATAATGTCAATGAGCAACTAAATAGTGCAACTGCAGTATGAATTTAAAAGTAAAATGAGTCTGTAAAATAAAACTGTGAAAAACATCAACATGCTGAAAATGGAATGTGCAGTATGGTAGAACTCTTCCAGGGAGAAAAACAAAAACTGTGAATCAGAAAATTAGTGAAGAAATCATGTCTCTGAGACAGTAGAACTGATAGACAACTGTGGAAACAACCTTTTACATTAGGCATCCTATAAATTCACAGCTTTTATTTTATTTTATTTTTTATTTTTTTGCTCTTTTTTATTTGTTAAATATGTACTTACAATTAGGAGAGAATCATTATCATACAATCAAGAACAAATGTGTAATGACAGGGAAAGCCAAGGCTGATGCCATTCCATGGTTTCCCCCCTTAAGTTCCCCATGGTTCCATGTTTCCCCCTGTTAAACCCCTGTGTTAAATGGACTTCTCATGGAAATTGAAGATTTCCCTCTGAGTTGATTCCCCCATACTCCCTCCCTCCGGTCTCCTTGATAACCTTCCTCTCCCCTCTCTGCCTCCCTCCCTATGTCTCCCAGCATCCTAGGCAAGGTTTCCCCTGTTCGTGTAAAAATTCATACATGTTGAGGTTTTTATTAGCTTAGCCATCTATCATACTGTTTCCAATTGTATTCTAGCTTCCACAAATGAGAGAAAACATTCAGCCCTTGAGTCTCTGACTTTGGGATATTTCACTTTGCATAATTTTTTCTATTTCCATCCATTTGGGTGCAAATGCCATAATATCATTTTCTTTAATAGCCAAATAGTATTCCATTGTATATATGAATCAAAGTTTTTGAATCCACTCATCGAGTGAGGGGCATCTGGGTTGGTTCCATAATTTAGTTATAGTAAATTGAGCTTCTATAAACATTGGTGAAGCTGTATCTCTAGAATATGCTGGTTCTAACTCTTTTGGGAAAATACCCAGGAGTGGGATAGCTGGGTCATAAGGCGTTTCTAGCCCTAATTTTTGGAGGAGTCACCACACTGATTTCCATAGTGGCTGTAACAGTTTGAAGTCCCAGCAGCAATGTGACAGTGTTTCCCTCTTCCCACAGTCCCTCCAGCATCTGTCATTGTTTGTATTCTTCATTTTTGCCACTCTGATTGGAGTGAGGTGGAATCTCAGTGAAGTTTTGATTTGCATTTCTCTTATTGCTAGTGATGTAGAGCATTCTTTCATATGTTTTAGGGCTTTCTGGACTTCCTCCATTGAGAAGTTTCTTTTTAGTCCATAGCCCATTTATTTATTGGATTTTTTTGTGATTTTGGTGTTAAAGAAATTGCAGAAGATCTGAGTAGATGGAAAAACATTCCATGTTCATGGTTAGGCAGAATCAATATAATCAAAAATGGCCATTCTACCCAAAGCCCTATACAGATTTAACGCAATCCCCATCAAGATACCAATGACATTCTTCACAGATATAGAAAAGGCAATTCTCAAATTCAAATGGAATAACAGAAGACCCAGAATAGCCAAAACATCACTCAGCAAGAAGGAGGAAACAGGTGGTATCTCAATTCCTGACCTGAAATTATACTATAGGACCTTAGTAACAAAAACAGCATGGTATTGATATCAAAACAGAACTGAAGACCAGTGGAATAGAATAGAGGATTCTGAGATGCACCCTCATACCTTTAACTATCTGATATTTGATAAAGGGAGCAAAAGCATAGTGTGGAAGAAAGATAACCTGTTCAATAAATGGTGTTTGACAAATTGGACAGCTATATGTAGACAAATGAATTTGAATCCTTATTTTTCACCTTTCACAAAAATTAAATCAAAATGGTTCAAAGATCTGAATATTAAACCAGTAGCTTTACAATTGATTGAAAAAGAAGTATAAGATCAACACTACATGACATAGGGGTGGGCACCGCCTTCCTTAACAAGTCTCCCATGGCGCAAGCATTAAAGTCAAGAATAAATGAATAGAATGCAATTAAACTAAAAAGCTTTTGCACAGCTAAAGATTTAGTCAGGAGTGTCAAGGGAGAATCTACAGAATGGGAGAAAATCTTTGCCTGCTACACCTTGGACAGAGGGCTAATATCCAGAACATACAAAGAACTAAAAAAACTAAGCACAGCTTTTATTTTAAAATGATCATCCTTCTTAGAGCAAAAAATGGTGGTTGGGGAGGTGGGAAGTGATCTGCAAAATAAAAGTGGACTACAGAATTTTCAGTTGCCGTCAAAATTTTATTACCTGGTACCATCTGAATTTTTTTTGTTAGTCTATAATTATAAGAATACTTGAGCCAATAATGCACTAAAGTTGATATGATAAATATTTGGACACAGTAGCTATTATTCTTTGCTTTTTGTTTGCTCATACTTAATAGAGTTGACCATGCCCAGTTAAATACAAGCATACAAGGAAACCTCACCCTTCTGGGAGAACATTCCCCCTGTAACTATAAGTACATCAGGTGCCTGGGACAACCCACAACAGATCTGACTGCAGCAGTCCTAGGGTCCCAAGTATGAAAGACTGGTGACCTTAGGTGGCTGTTCTGCTGAAACTTTCTGGCATTTGAGAGGTTAAAAATCTCAGAACATCTAAGAAGAAATTAAGTACTTCTAAACAATGCTGGAAAAGGGCTAATAAATTCTTGAAGATTAACACCAAAGTTTGATGCAAATGGATTTATTCTCCCTGATATTCTGGCGGGGGTGGGGGTGGGGAAGAAATAATAGTGAATGAATTAAATATGCAGGCCTTTTTTGTTACAATTCTCTTTTGCAAGTATTGCCATAATCTTACATTGTCAACATTATTGGAAACCTACTTAACTAGCTATCTTGAGTTTAGTCCCCTAGTGAGCATCATGTACTTAGAATTTTGATAATGAGTGTATTGATTAGTCTTTCATAAAATGTTGATCTTTGGAAATAAAGATGTGTTTTACTTGAGTGTCACTAACAGAACCCTTCAAAATAGATCATAAACTTTTTTTTTATTTTTGCCATACACTTACTGAAAGTTTTTCCTGCTGTCTTAAAACAACATGCTAAACATGTGATTTTTTTTATAAGAAAGCAAAAGATTAATTTTTTTTTGCTTTCTATCAAATACTAAAGTATTCACAAGATGATGAGAAATATGTTCTCAAACATTTTCTGTTTTTTATTGGGGGGGTGGATACTGGGAATTGAACCTAGGGGTGCTTAATCACTGAGCTGCATTCCTAGTCCTTTTCTCTTGAGATAGGCTCTCACTCAGTTGTTTAGGGTCTCACCAATTTGCTGAAGGTGGTCTTGAACTTGCAATCTTCCTGCCTTAGCCTCTCCAGTTGTGGGGATTATAGGAATGTGCCACCATGCCAGGCTCTGTTATGTTATAATAGAAAAATATTTTTTCAAAATTCTGAAATCACTCTTACTCATATGAAGTCTAAATATATTCTTCATAGAGTCATTAATTAATAAATACATTGATGGGTTGTATTTACATAGTTTGATGCATTAAGCCTTTTACTGGTAGTAAGCAAACGATTCAGGAAAGGATGGGCCAGTTTCATGAACTGGTTGCCCTGGTGCAATGTGGATTTATATTTAGTCTAGGCCTCTGAGTATAAACAAGGGAGGGAGAATTATCTGGTTTTGTATTGTGCTTTGAAATAAAGGCAGAACTTGTCTTTTTTCTGTCACTGTATTTTTAAAAAAGAAAACATTAATATATTTGATGGAAGCTGTTGTAGTATTAGTCAAATTAAACTTCTTAATCCAAGTTCACAGTTATCAGAGATCATTACCTGGAAAAGTCAGTGGAAAACTACAAGACATTTTTCCATGAGGGTGTGTATAAACATGACATCCACTGAAATACTCACTGTGGGGGTGTTTTAGCCAAGTTTCATTGGACATTTCATTCCTTGCATGGAATGGTACTCCCTCTACCTACTGTGCATCATCTGTGGTTCATCTGAGCTTTCAGAGATAATCTAAGAGCTTTAGCACACCAATTCCAACCTCTGGATCAGAGACTGCAATGCCTGGAAGTATTTTATTCATATGAGTGAGATGAAATTTGTGAACTTTTAAGAACCTAGAATGCCTAACAATTGTGTTTTCTCTTCCCATCCCCTTTCCACCACTTTCTTTCTCAATTTTTTTTAAAAAGGCATCTCCTGGAGCAATCAGGAGAGTGTAAAGAGTTCCCACTACTTATAAACTCACTGGGTGCTACCAACAATGGAGTTGGGGATGTTCTAACAGGCCTAGTGGCAGAGCTCTCTGTGTTTTCCAAAGATAAAGTTCACCTCGTGTAAGATGACTTGAAAAACTATGATGATGGCATCCTTCCCACCCTGCAACTAATGTGACACTCTGTCCTGCCCAATTAGCCAAATGACTAGGAAATGTTCTCTCTAGAGTTGATAGAACATTGCCATTACTGGGGTGTCCCCAGGAGTCAGAGTCCTCAGGCCAGGCTGCATCTGTCCATGTGGCACATATTCTCTGGCATTATTCAGTGTATTTGTCAAGTACTTTGTGTTAAAGAATTGAACTGTTTTCAACTACAGATAGCATGAATCATTTGGCAAATGCAATATGGTTTAGAGAATATAAATGGATTTAGAAAAATAATAAACTCCTCTAGAACATTTTATTAAATTCATACCTCCTCTGGAAGGTCTTGAGTGTTAATGAATCATATTACAAGAGGAAAAATAGTGTTTAAAAAGAAAGCAGGAAAGCAACTTTCCCAATTGAAGAACATAAGTGAATATATGTATATATTTCATATTTCCAAGGTGAGAATTGAAGACATTAGGGTTAAGGCATCAGTTCAGTTTATTTCAGTTCAGATCCATTAAACAAGTGTTTTCAGAGCATCCACAGGTGCTGACATGAAGTGAGGCTCTGGGAGCTACCAAGATGAAGATATTGCCTCTTCACTCAAGGAATAAAATGCCTGTGAGTAAGACAGGCACACAAAATAGGCAAGAACTGTGATTGATTTGTTCTCAGAGGGTACTGTAGACCTGGAGGAAGGACACTGAGATGAGTCACACACAGATGCTCTTTCAAGGATATAATGCCTGAACTGTGCTTAACATGTGAAAAGGAAGCTGCAGGCCAAGGAAGACTGAGATGGGGAAGAAGAAAAGCGAGTATAGTTGGGAGATTAGAAGGCAATTCAGGCATGAACAGAGGTGGGGAGATATAGAATATTATGTGCTAATCAGAGAACTATGAAGAGTTAGGAACCACGAGTGAACATTATTAATAGGGAACAACAGGGGATGTAGCTAGTATACCCGGGCAACTGAACTCTCGTATCACAGGCTAAAGAACATGGAATTCAGTCTGTAGTTGATGGAAAGAAATAAGAAAGGGGAAAATGTCAAGAATTGTGAAGGGTCTGAGACTTTAATCTGCTTGCAAGCTACGCTGCTACAGTTTCATTGATGCTTATAGAAGACACAAGACTGCAGGATCAGAGACAAAAGACATGGCACAGAAGGCAGCATGCACTTCAAGTTCATATTGGTTTACCTTGCTCTCTGTGGTCCATGGGAGTAATAGGAAAGCAGGGCCCAGTAGATGCTGTCTGTCCAGTGGATTTTCATCACAGGCAAGAAACTCTGAGCTTAGAGTTTAGGATTAGGCAATATTTTATGAGAGATACATGCAAGCCTGTCCAACTTGCAGGGAGAGATTATCTTTATTACACTGGATAGTAAATAAATCTGCTCTTTTTCCTGAAGGAAAATACTGTATCTTTCAAGGATGTTTGCTATACAATATTCTTAAAAGGTTAATCCAGAACAAAAGCTGTCAGTAATTCTGTTCACAAGAGGTACATAAATGTCAGAGGCACAGTTTAACCACCTTATGTATGTTTCAGATGTCTTGCTCTGGTGACAGGTGAGGGATGGTTAAGAGTTGGTTGCTAGTCCAGGTGAGAGATGATGAAATCCTAGATTTAAGAGGTGTAGGGATAAAAATGAAAAATATCCAGGAGGGAAAAATAGGCAGCTTTTTCCGAGAGAGAAATAAAGACTGACTATAGCAGAGGTCAACAAGCCTGTTTTTGTCTAGGGACAAATAGGAAATGTTTTAGGCATTGTGGGCCATATGGTCTCTGTTGTGCTTAACTCTGCCATTGAAGTGTGACAGCAGCCATAAACAAAATGAATGGTGGTTGCTGTGTTCCAATAAAATGTCATTTATGAAAGCAGATCCATGGACTGTCATTTTCTGACCATGGGCCATAACAGATCCCAGGTTTTTTTCTTGTATGAACAAATAGATGGAAATATTAATAATTGAAAGAAGAGATAGAGTCAGTTGTTTGTTGTTGTAGTTTTATTGTTGTTGCTGCTGTTATGAGAGCATGCAGAGGTGAATTTTTGACAGTTTTGAATTTAGAAAAGTAAGGGTTACCCGGGTATATGTAGAGATTCACTAGGCAGCTTAGTTCATAGATTTGGCGCTCAAGACAGGTTAGTGTTAGAGATAATGATACCGAAGTTCTGAGCATATAGATGGAGGTCAAAACCATGGAAGTGAATATCACTTGGTGAGAACATGAAGAATTGGGAGAGAGGCAGTCCAAGGAGAAAACCCTAGGGAGCATCAGCATTTAAGGATCAGGCTCAACTCAGAAGGCACACCCCCAAAACTTCTTCAGATGTACCATCTGATGTGTATGTGTATGACTGCGCATAAAGAAGGGATTAGAGAACACATGTTAAAACAACCTTCCCTAAAACCTTCAGTTCTGAAAACCTGTACATCATTCATTCTTCCTAAAAGTTATAAAAGACTTCTAAGAAATTTTGCAGGCATACCCATATTTTCTTCTTTTTTCAATGAATGATTTGTAACACTGTAGTTAATTGAGAAAGACCTTGATTAGTCATGCTGAAATCTATATCCATTGGAATCTAGAGTTTTCATTTCATCAAGAGAAGGTACATAGTTGAGTTTATTCCACTCGTCTCATTGTATGTATGACTGTAGTCATTGGAATTCATTTATTTGATCAGTCACTCCACAAATATTTTGTGAGCACCTATAATAGGAACAACTAAGCACTGTGGAAGATAGCTGAACAAGGTATCTGTCTGTGTTTAAACAAAATCATAGTGACGCCAAGCAGAAAGTGATTAATATCTTAAGACATGGTCATGAAAACCGTGGTGATGCTAATGGTGTGTTTTCTCTGCTACCCTTTGTAATTAATTATTGTTAGAAACTTTTAGAAAAAAGCATGAATCCACATTTTTAAGTCATGGTCATCTATGGGTACAGGAATGGGATACAGGAAATAAACACCCATCATCAGAAGAATCTGGAGTAAAAGGGATGAAATTTAGTTAACAGTATGCCCACCCATGTGAGCTGTAGGCACATCTATCCTTGGTAGCTTGCCTGTTTTTAAAAAATTAATGTAAAATATCATGATGAAAATAACAATTGCATGTGAATACACAAATGAGTTTTACTTAATTCAAATAACTATTTTTCAATCTCTATCAAAAGTAAAAATATTTTAAATATTTTAAAATAGTAAAAATGTTTTTAAGTAAAATATTTTGAACTAATATATATGTGTGTGTGTGTATATATATATATATATATACATATATATATATATCAGCAAAGAAAAAGTAAAATCCCAATGTTTGTTCTTGCTTGCTTTAATTCCAATATAGAAGAATGTAATATTAAGGGGGTAGAATGAGATATACTGGCACAAGCATTTCTTATTTTATTATCAGTGTAAAACAAGCCAGACCAATAGTGACCTTCTTTCTGTTATAAGCTTATATCTACATTTGAAGGAAAAACAGGCCCATATATTTCCTTTCTTGTTATTACTTTTAAGATCAGATATAATGTTGTATCTTGTTTATTTAAACTAATGAAAATTGAGTATGTTCTTTGCTCATTTACTGTTAACCCTGTAGAAAAATAAGCTGTAATTTTTACCCCCTCAATCTTGATTTTAATTCAGATAATTAAAGATGCCCCTCTGTTATTAAAAGCTATTACATGTACTATTGGAAGGGCTACTGATTCATTCTTTTGAACACTCATTATGGAAATAGGTAGTGTTAAATCACAGCTGAGTTTAAGTACTATATTTCACACAGCATTCGAAACTGTAAATAATGGTGATTGTAAAAAATGCCTATTTGTGTTCATCAAAGTAAATTTCCTTGACTAGTTGGAGAGCAGATCTAACAATGCCTTTGGCAAGTGAGTCCTCTGAGGCCAAAGCAGATGTTGGCTTGATGGGCCACTCATCACCCTCCATTATTTTGAAAGCTTATTTGGAAGTCTTTTAAAAACCTACTGTAGGTGGACTCACAACAGCAGTAATCTAGTTCAGCATGATTAAAATCTCTATTCTCTTTCTACCCAAGTCTGCTCCTTAAAGAAGAGAGCCAATGTGTCCAGCCATGGGTGAATCAGAATAAAAGAGGATTGTAAATGAGTAAAACTGTATTGGAAGGTCCTACTTCCCTCGTCAGTTTTGGTACAAAGCTTAATGAACATTAAGTATCATTTCTACTTACCGTCTAATGTCACCTTCTATGTGCTGTGTCAGGACTCATGCCCTTCTTCAGCTCTGTAGATATTGTCTCAGTGCAAGTGCCTCTTTAGGAGAACTCTGAGCTTATTGCTAAAATTAGTTTTGTCTCCATTTTGTCTACTTTTCTCTGGGAAGGGGATGCTTCTGCTGTGACACATGCTTGTGACTGGGACTCGGTGAGCATCCCTGCTTGTTTACTTTCAAAACTTCAAGGTTTGCTTCTATATGCTATTAATAAGAAGCCAAAAGCTGAAAAAATAAGGTTAGTTGGAAGTGTGGGTTGATGTCAAATTGTGGAAGGGCTTACTTGTCAGGCTGATTTGGATGTACCCAGAGGTCAGCAAATCCCTCAGGTTCTATGACTTATGCCCACTAAGTAATGCCTAAAGCTCTGGAAATGTGACAGGGAACCACATGCTGCTTGCTTCCATCAACACTGCACACTTGCTCTATCAGACCCTGTTTTCTGTGTGTGTGCGTGGGTGCATGTGTGTGTCCACGTGTGCGTACCTATGGAGGGGCCAGAGGTAAAGGTGAAGGGCTGATGAAGACTGCTTCCGAGAGCCCAGAGACAAGATGCTATTTATTAAAACTATTAGCATATAGTCCCAGAGGACAGATTATTCTGTATGCCAGAATCTAAATTGAGTTATCAAGCAAAAGGCTCCAGGCAGAGAAAGCTTGATAAGAAACAAAAGAGAGGTGGGGAGGTTGGCACAAGAAGATCAGAGCTCTACGCCTGGTGAGTGCTGGTCTTGAGGCATCTGGAATTACAGGGAAGGTGCTCAGTGAGGTGGCTTCTTTACCTAAGGATTAGTATGGTGGAATTATCTTTCTTAGTCCAAAGTTGCCAGAGAAATTAATGAAACTTAGGGAAAGCATCTTTTCAAAATACCTCCTTTTTATTGGAAAAAAAATCGTAATTTATTGTAATGCATCCCCCTTCTCCAGATCTTTAATCAGATTTATTCCAGAAAGGAGAGAATTGAGAGAACTATATGTTCTTGGCAAAGTGAAGATGTAGAGCTTTATGTTTCAAAGTTGAATCTCTGGAATCAGGCAAATCTGAATTTGAATCTTTGTCTGATATTTATTAACTTTATGAACTTAAATTAAGTGAGCATAAACTTTATAAGCCTCTTTCATTATCCATAAAAAGGGGACAGAAATAGTACTTATCTTTTAGGATTGTTGAGAGAATTTAATGAAGGAATGAACACAAACTGCTTGGAACCATGCCTGAACCAGGGCAAATGCTCAGTAATGTTAGCTATTGTAACTATTATAATTCTTTTCGATATAAAGTTTCAATCTCCCAATTTACTTTAATATGATTGCCTCAATTGTATCTTGAACATAAAGAGCTATTATATTATATACATATAATCCTGTATACTACCAAGTAACTTTTTCTTCCAATGTAATTTTGATGCAAAATGTGCAAATGAAAACACCTGGGATTCAACTTTATCGAGCAAAGCATATTTTCTAAGTGGTTTATTGTTGAATCTGATTATTCTCCATTTCATGGAGATAGCAATATTGGCTATGGTTTAGATATGAGGTGTCCCCCAAAAGCTCACATGTGAGACAATGCAAGAAAGTTTAGAAGTGAAACAATTGGGTTATGATATTCTTAACCTAATCAGTGCATTAATCTCCTGATAAGAATTAGTGGGTGGTAATTGTAGGCAGTAGGGTGAGGCTGGAGGTGGTGGGTTCCTAGGGGAATGCCTTTGGGATATATATTTTGTCTGTAGTGAGGGGACCCTCTCTGCTTTCTGATGAGATGTCATGAGCCACTACTGTCTTCTGCCATGATATTCGGCTTTGCCCAGGGCCCAGAGCAATGGAGTCGACCATATAAGAACTAAGACCTCTGAAACTGTGAGAACCTAACAAACTTTTCTACCTCTAATTATTCTTGTCAGGTCTTTTGGTCACAGTTACAAGAAAGCTGACCAAAACAGTATTCTTAAATACATGTACTGAGTCTTATCTCCAAAATCTCAATATATCAGTCAACTGTCAAATGAATGAGCAATCTTTTTTATTATTCACCAGGTATACTTGAACTTAGCAGGTGCTGTATAAAAAATGAGAAAGCAATACACATAATTGAGTATTAGTCATGGTGCTCCTCTTGCCTAATTAAGAAGATAGAGAAGAAATACACAGAAAAATAAAAATAAAATGTGTAGATGAAGATTTTATTAGGCAAATTTGCTGTTAACCAAGTTCATAAAAGAAAGTAGATGCTCAAATTATTATTATTTTTTTTTGAAAAATTTTTATCAAAATATTCACACTCATTGTAGAAATTTTAGAACATAAAAGTGTAAAGAGAAAGAACCATTTTATAATTAGTTTGGCATGTTTCCTTTGAGACTTCTATGCGTATACGTCACATAGAGTTGAGCATACACATAAATTTGTTTTCAGCCTGTTTTGCTTAATATTATCACATAATAACTTACCTATGCCATGAAAATTTTTTGTTGTTTTTTTTCCATTAATACTGAGAGTGGAACCCAGGGACACTCTGTTATTAAACTGCATCCTCAAATCTTTTTATTTTTTATTTTGAGACATTGTCTCACTAGGTTGCCCAGGCTAGCCTTGAATTTGCAGTCCTTTTGCCAAAGCCTCCCAAGTAACTGGGATTACAGGTGTGTGGTGCCATGCCTGGCTTATTTTATTTTTATTGACAATTTTAACTGCTTTTCTGATATATCCACATACCATACAATTCACCCATCTAAAGTAGACATTTAGTGTTTTTGGTATATGAACAGAGTTGTAGCACTCTTACTATAATCAACTTTAGAACATTTCATAGCCCAAGAAGAAATTCCATGCCCATTAACAATCACCCTCATTTCTCCTATTTCCCCTTCAATATCCTCCCACCTCATCCTGTGCAATAGTTAATCTACTATTTGTCTCTGTGGAACTGGTTTTTTTTTTCTGGACATATCTTGCAATATGTGGCCTTTTGTGACTTACTTCTTTCACTTAGCACCATGTTTTCAAGACTCATTCATATGTAGCATATATGGGTCCTACATTACTTTTTTTTGTTTTTTAGAGAGAAAGGGACTTTGAGAGACAGGGAGAAAGAGAGAAACAATTTTTATTAGTTTTCCATGTGATTTTCATTCCTCTGACACTTTGTTGTGTACATGGTGCTGGGGTTTGAACTCATGTACTTGAGCATTTAAGGCAATTGCTGCAACTGCCAAGCATGTGTCCATCCCCCCTACATTACTTTTTATTGTCAAATTCTATTCCATTGTATAGATATACAGCATTTCCTTTATCCATTCAACAGTTGATAAGCATTTGGATTGTTTCTGTTATGACTATTGCTGCCATGAGGATTTATGTGCAAGTTCTTTGTGTGTGTGTGTGTGTGTGTGTGTGGCCATGAATGTTTTTGTTTCCTTTAGGAAAATACAGAGGAATAGAATTGCTGAGTCTTTTGTTTAATGCTTTGAGGAACTGGCAGTGTTCCTAATTGCCTCAACATTTTCCTTTCTCCCTAACAATGTAGGAGGGCTCCAATTCTATACACCCTCACTAATGCCTGTTATTTTTTGTTGTTTGGTTTTTTAAAAATTGATTTGCTGTTAGACAAATAGCATCCTACTAGTATGCTATCATGTAGCTTGCTGTTTTAGCCATTCTAGTGTAGTGGTTTGATTTACATTTCCTTAACGTTAGATTAATACTGTTGAACATCATTTTATGTGCTTATTGGTCATTTGTATATTTTTTTTGAGAAATATCCATTAAAATTCTTGGCCTATTTTGTGTTTAGGTTATTTATGTTTTTATTAATGAGTTACAATATATATGTATGTGTGTGTATTCTGAATATAAGTCCTTTATCAGACATATGATAGCTAAAATATTGTCCAAGTCTGTGGATCCTCTTTTTACTTTGTGATGGTTTTGTTTGTAGCACAGAAGTTTAACATTTTGATCAATTCCAATTTATTTATTTTATTCTTTAATCATGTGTCTGGTTTTATATCTATTCTTAACCCAAGGTCATGAATAATTGCTCCTATATTTTCTCTAAGAGTTTTATACTTTTAGCTCTTATATCTAGTTCTGTGGTCCACTTTGGGGTAATTTCTGTGTATGGTATAAGAAAGAGGACCAATTGCTTTGTTTTACATGTAGGTATCTGGTTGTTTAGTACCATATGTTGAAGGAATTTTTCTTTCCTTATTGAATTGTCTTGTCTTCCTTGCCAAAAAGCATTTGACTATAAATTTATTCTGGTCATTCAGTTCTTTTCCATTGATCCAGATGTCTATCTTCATGTCAGTACCATAGTCTTGATTAATGTAGCATTGTAATATGTTTCAAAATCAGTAAGTTTGAATTCTCCAATTTTGTTGTTCTATCTTAAAATCATTTGGGCTGTTCTAGGTTCCATACACTTCCATATGAATTAGGGTCAGTTTTTAAATTTCTGAAACAAATAATCCAGCGGAATGGGAACTGCATTGGATTTGTAGCTCTGTTGCTACTTTACTTTTCCCCATTCAGTATGCTTTCCTTTAATTTCTCTTCCTGGCTAATTGTGCTGTCTAGAATTTCCAGTCCAAGAATGAATATGGTTGTCTTCTTCCTGACCTTAGGGAGAGGCAATGTCTTTAACCATCAAGCTCTAAGATAGTAACTGTGGGGTTTTCTTGTATTGCTTTGAAGATGTTCTCTTCTGTTTCTAGTTTGTTGAATGCTTTTGTCATGAGTGTTATTTTAGATATTCGTCAAATGCTTTGTATGTTTCTATTGAGATTATAACATGTCTTTTGCCCTTTTTCTGCTCATAGGGCCTGTTATGTCAATTGTTTTTCATGTTAGACCTAGCTTGCATTCCTGACTGGTCATGGTATATGATCCTTTTTATATGTTGTGAGATTTGGATTTCTAGTATTTTGTTGAAGATTTTCATTTTTATATTCATAAAAGATATTGGATGTGGTTTTTTTTCTTATAATATGCTGGTCGAGTTTTGTTATGAGGGTAATACCACTGAGTGACATTACTAGCCCTTTTTATTTTTTATTTTGAGACAAAGTCTCACTGAACTGCTCAGAGGGGCACAAACTTATGATCCTCCCGCCTCAGCCTCGTAGTATCTGGGATTACAGGAATGTGCCACTGCTCCTGCCTTTTTAAAAATTGTTTTAAGCACTTTTTAAACAAATAGAGCAATATTAACACTTTTGCTCCAATTGACAAAAACAATTAGAATAACAAAGAGGAAAAGTCTATTGCATTTATGTATATTTTTACTTTTTCCTTTGTTCTTCCTTCCTTTCTGATGTTACAAGATTCCTTTTTTATTAATTTGTTTCAGGAATTTTAGTTATACTTTTAGGGAAACTCTACTGGTAACAAATTCTGTTTCCACCCTCTGATAATATATTTACTTCTTTATTACTGAAGTTTTTTTTTCTGAATATAGAATTCTATGATGAGTGTTCTTCAGCTTTAGTACTTGAAAAATATCATGTCACTTCCTTTCAGCCTAAATATTTTCTGATGAGAAATTCCCTGTCAATTTTTTTTTTTAAGTTGAGGTGTCATTTGTCTCTTGCTGGTCTTAAGATGGTAGCAATGGGAGTTGGGCTCCCCTGGGCCACTGACATTACCCTTAGTGCCACCAAGTAGGAGTGGGGGCTCGTATAGCCTCAGGGCACCACCCCTGGGAGTTGGGAGGGGTGCTTCATTTCCACAGGTGGCAAGGGAGGTCAAACCTCCCTGTGGTATCTGTGCTCTGTGGAGGAAACTTGCTCCTGTTAGGCAGGCAGTGAAATCCTGGTTCTCCTGGTGGAAAGCAGTGTGCCCTGCTGCAGCTGGGCAAAAGCTGTAATCCTCAGTAATCCCTGCTCAGCCCTTGCTGACAGGGTTGGCAGTGGCCCTGTACATTTTTCTGTGGAGTTTAGTTGGGTTATTTAATTGTGTGGTTATTATATAAAAGTGTTCTGTCTTGCTTCTTTTCTTTTTCCTTTTTAAATTTCTTATCCCTTTTCTTCTTCCTTTGGTTAGAGAGAACGGAGTCTTCTTGGGTTTTATATTTTTGTTTGTTTGTAGTCTCCTGTCACTGGCACTTACAGATTACTGCTTTTCCAGCAAGCAGCAAATCCAGGAAATTTACCACCCTGTCTTTCCTCAGGCCCTGAGCCAGACTGCCTTCTGATTATTTTATATGCAATGCTAGAGTTTTCATTGTATTTTGTCTCTACTCATCAACCATAGCTTATAACCAGTGAATAAATAAATTGATTCTGATTTTGGTATTATTATATTTAATTCTTTAGATAACAGCTTTATGATTGAAGTCTTAGGATGGATTATTAGAAAAAGGAGATAGTGATCTGAAGTATTGTAGACATCTTTAGGACTTTTGACATTTGCCAAATTGCTTTTCACAAGGGACACTTCCACCAACAACGTGTAGAAGTATTCATTACAAAAGATGTCCTTGCCAACAGGACTTAATCTTTCTAATTTTACAGGTGCAAATTGGTATAAGCATTAAATTGCTTCCATGATTCTGAAAGAGGGGATGGATGACCATTACATGTTGTAAAATAACCCACCAAGCAAAAGACAATAATAATATTATTGTTTGGAATGCTTTAAAAAGGCAGGCATTGTTGCTAAACATCTAGCATTTTATTTTCATAATAACTTTGAGTTAAGGATTATTATCTCCATTTTTATAAGAGTTAAAGAGTGGAGGCAATTTGCCTACATCACGTAATTAATAAATAGAATTGAAATTTAATTTAATACAATTTTGTCCATTTCTAAAGCCCTTGCAAGGTTTAACCGTGGGCAGCACTGGTGAGCTGATTCGCCTAAATGATTAACAGGTTCATTTATTGTCATCAATGGATAGAGCTAGGACATTTTCTTTCTCAGTATCAGCAGATGGCCTACGGGAAAACCATTCAATATACATTCCCATTTCAATATTTAGTCCCTAAGTGGTGATGGAGCCACTTTGTTCTAGAAATAATGATCAAATCTCACGGAAAACAGGTGAAGTGCTGTCCATTGGTGTGTGGTTGAATATAACTCAATACTTTATTACTCTAAAGGATTAAAAAGTCTTCACTTTTTAAAGATTTTCAATCATATGATTGCCAGGC
>PVKS010030736.1:0-24103 GCA_004027875.1 Aplodontia rufa
AGTGTGCCTATCTCTCCACAGCCCCTCCAGCATCTATTGTTGTTTATTTTCTTCATCTTTGCCATTCTGACTGGTGTAAGGTGATATCTTAATGTGGTTTTCATTTGCATTTCTCTGATTACTAATGATTTAGAGCACTTTCTCATGTATTCATTGGCTTGATCAATGTCCTCTGGTGAGAAGTCTCTGTTTAGCTCTTCTGCAGGGGGGAAAAAATCTACCCATGTTTTCAACACATTCATATTGTTTATAAAAGTATGGAGTATTCTTGTGAACAATATCTCCTGGTTAGGTTGAAAGATGATGGCACTTGATCTCTGGCTGACATTGGAAATGTAAACGTGACCCTTTTTTTGTTTCTACTTCCCATGAACAACTTTATTTAATAATTCTTCTCAAGTTTGCAGCTTTCAACTGGCTTAGAAAGCTCCTGCTTATTATTATTAATAATAATTTTGCCAGCATATATTAATCCCAGATGTTAGTTGCTAAACAGCCAGCATCTTTTGTCCTTCCTTTCCATTCCACAATCAGATTACATGCTTTAATAGCTCATAAAAATTACATTAGTAGGTTGGGCTCAAATGTATTCTTTGGAATAATCAGTGATATTTAAGGATCTTAGAGTATTTCTTCTCGTAAAATATCAGGGATACTTCAGTGTCTTGGAACAGATTAGATACAAAGGTCTAGCAGGTTTTGTTCTCTTTTAGTTTAAATTTTGCCAGTTCAGTCCTCCTGATGGGGACACTTTTACAATGGAAGAAAGTTCCTTCCATCAAAGTTACAAGATCTGTCATGTGTTAGGTATTTTTCCTAGTTCTTTGAACTTTCATCTACTGCTGAAATCATCTCAACTTTTTCACAAATCAGATTTGGTTCCTATTATTTAATTCTTTCTTCATAGGTTTCTAAACAGAACCTATGTTGTAGCTCAAAATATATTCATTTATGACAATTTTTGCTAATCTCAGGAAAGGTCTTCCTTTGTTCACTAAGTATTCTCAATCGGTTTTTCTGGGGAAATTTTCATTCTGTACATTTCTCTTCATTTACATATTCACTGCAAGCTTCAACTTGCCAGATATTTCTGGACCATTTTAAATACATGGTTACGGTAATTTTCTAGGTATCTTCTTGAAGCTCTAACTGAAAAAAAAAATGGTTCTGATATATTTGCTCTCCAATGCAGGATACCTTTTTATAAAGGGATTATATCTCTTTCTAGTTAGAAGGTCACCAGAAACAATTTCTTTTTTACACCTTCAAACAACACATAATAGGATTTTAAAGCAGAATTATGGAAGGAAACACTTTACAAATAATACTGAAGGAGCAATGATCCCCTTGTAAGTCTATTCACTCAGAAATTAGTCTCCTTCTCTTTTCATACATAATAATCATAAGGCAGTTTCATCAATTTGATTCCTCTCTGTTTCTTCCTTCCAAAGGATATCTGCTAAATTCTCTACATGGAGACTCAACATAATGTTTGCCTCAGGTTTTAATATGACGTTTTTTAAAATAGTTGAATTTGTACAAACTAAAATTAGCTATTTTGTAGTGAGTGACTACTAAAGGTCACTTATGCTATACACTGCAGATATTATTGTCTTATTTCATCTGAAAGGGTTGTGGGTTTCATAAGAACTGTTTTCATATTTCTGTTGTAAGTAAAGAAGGGAAGTTCTGAGATTTTAGGCAAATTATATAAACTTATATGACTATTTAGACAGTGAAGCTGAGATTTGAATCCAAATATATCCATTCCCATATACTAAGCCTTTGTCATGACAAATCACAATGCTGGCTCAAAATGAATTTTTTCTTTCTATAATGTGCAAACCTGAAGCATTACAGTGAGATTCCACTCTCTTAAAAAATGTATACATAGAGTAAAATTTACAGTCACTCTCCCATCTGAACAGCTGTAATGATTATTACAATATGCAAATTAATTATCAAATTAAATTAAAAAGTAAAACAAATAAATGTTTTTTAATTTTAGAAGATGTGGCAGAATACAATGACATAATCTCTAGTTTTAAATTAAATTTTATTTTTAAAACAATTTTAAATTAGAAAATATTCTATACCATTCAATTTATTTGTTGCATTAATAAATATAAAGGTTTTTTTTTAATATAAAGGTTTTTAAAGCATTTCTATACCATCCTTTATGGAGTCTAATGCTATTCTACTAGTCTATTGAATATGTATTAAGTTTGATCTACATTTTAAGTTTGGTTTCTCAGTCCATGGTGAACTATATGCTCAGTTAATGTGGTAACTGACTTTAACCTACTCTTGTAACAAGTAGTGAAGTCTCTGCTAACTGTGAGCAGAAAACCATTCAAAACCTGGTCAAATAAGAAAGATGACTTGTACCAGTTTGGCTTCTCTGTACTTCAATTCCTTGTTCTTTATATCATTTCCTTTTCCCCTAGCAATAAATGCAACATGTCGGTATGGTTGAGCAGAGCATTCTGAGCATTAGTATGGACTACTGCCCAATTCTAGAGTTCTAACTAAAAGTAATGATGATCCATAAAACTAGATGTGTTGTAATCTTGTCTTCTGACACATGTCAGAAAAAAAAGCAAAACAACAACAACCAATAAACTACATAACTACCAATTTGTATTAGAAATTATGATGGATTTTCTTTGACTCAAATTTATTCCCATTACATAAAATCTCACTTCACATTATTAATTTTCTAAATTTTGGAAAAGATCATCATTAACATAGATAACTTCAGTAAGTGCAATGATCAAATCCAAATATGGATATCTGCAGAGACTGCAGTGTAGCCAAAGGTCCTGGAAGTGAAAGGTGAAGGGGTGTTATCCACATAGCACATTTTGCCCCAAATACATAGAAAGTATTAGGGATTTCAAATAATTACTGCAAAGAACAGAATTAAGATATTTATACACACATTTCATTTAATTTCCAAAATAACTCTGTTACTATTTTACAAAAAAGAGCCAACTGAAAGTGAGGTTAAGTGACTTACCCAACATAAGAGAAAACAGTAGCAAAACTAAAATTCAAATTCTAGGTTTTGACTTCCAAAGATATATTTTATCTCTTTCCCTGTGCTTAAGACAAAAGCAACCCTTATCATTAGTTTGACTAGGACAACTGCAGACTCAGGCTGTTCACATATCCATAATACTCAGAACCTATTCTCCAGCATTCAGAAAAAAAAATAGATAAAATGTGGTGGGTTTAGCATGATTGATGTGTAGGTTTGGTGTGTTGTTAATTATGGAGCAGGAGGGAATTACAGGAGACTAGAGAAGGGAGAAATAAAACATTTAGAGAAACTATTGCTTTTGCCAATGCCTTTTGCATTGACCTAAAATATAATAGAGAAGATAATGCATATGATCCTAGAGACTAAGGGATTAGAATCTCTTTATAAATGTAAATGGAAGATAGGTAACACTTTACTTAGCAGTTCTCAGGAATGTTGTGGCATTGATGTACATTGGAGGTAGAGTAGCACATGAGATATAGACAAGTATTATGAGTGGATTGAAAGGGAAGGGCAGTAAAGCAGGCCCTTCCAGAGAAGAATGTGAAAGTGGAAATAGTAAAGACCTTAGAACCCCTCCAACAGAAGAGATGTCACTTAAGATTATCAAACTATTTAGGCAGACCACTAGTTATTTTATAGGCATTAATGTATGAGCTCAGCATCACACCTACCCCTACCCACCTGACCCATCCATGACTTACATGCCAACAGGCCAAGCAAAATTCCAGGGAAGCAATCTGGAGACCTACCTAAACAGGTTCTGACCAGCTCCTACCCCTGTACTCTATGACTGAAATTCTTAATTTGAAGCCTATACTTTTAAAATAAATTATCAATTTAAGCTAATTTTATTTTCTTACACCTTATTCTAAAAGCAAATCAAAACTCTACAAGCCTCTATGCTATGGTGGATGGGGAAGCCTGCCATCACATAGAACAACCAGTTTTGATAATGACTACCACTATGTGAAAGGCTTGAAAATAATACTAAATGGAGTTGAATATTTTGTGTTCTAAGTCATAGGTTCATTTAAAAATTCCAACTTTATATTTCATGTCAGAAAAACAATTCCTTATGCATTTAGAGTAAAAATGTGACTGTTAACTAGGGAAAGGTGTGAAATTAAATTTTTGAGAGTTTACTGTTCAATAGAAACTTTGCATATACCATAGCAATTAATTTCACACTAACTCTGTAAAGCATTTAATATCAACACTTTATAGAAATGATTCTAATATTCAGGGAAGTTAAAAATATGTATTCTAGGTCAAAGAGGTGGTAAGTGGCATATCTGATTCCAAAAGCTCTACCCCTTTCCTCACAGGTATTGACCTGTTGAAGTAATCGTATTTGTAATATTCTAGAAAGTATTTTCAGGATCCTCAGATTTTAGCACAAGTTTCTTCGATTGTGCTGAAGGATAAATCTAAAACACTGTGTAAAATTAAATGTATATCTCCAGGGAGACTCTTCTCAATTTAGATATACAAATCAGTATGCTATTTTAACCTAATTAAACTATGTTGTCATGCAAGTAGAATAACATTTTTAGAATTTATTAGTACTTAATATTTAAATATTTACTTTGTTTCTCATGGGGATTCTGTTGCTTAGTGAGTGCAAGTTAAATTTTTTTAATATTAGACGCTTTTAAAAGATACATATTTAAAACTGGAACTCTCTGAGCTCCTACAACAAGGAATGATGTCATCCCAAGATTATCAAACCATTTCAGACATATCCAGCCATTTTACAGGCCCAATTTCAACAATCAAGAGATTGTTGTGAATATTTTTATAGTTGCCAGAACTATGCAGAACTACAGTAGTCTTTCTTTCTATTTTTTTTTTAGAAAAATGGAAAGTGATAGAGAAAGAAAGACAGAATCAACTTTATGTAGTTTTTCATGTGGCTTTCGTTGCTTAGGCAATTTGTTGTATACTGTTGTGCTGGGGTTTGAACCTGCGTACTCGCGCATGCCAGGCAAGCACCATAACTGCTGAACCCCAGCTCTAGCACCTAGTTTTTCATTTTTTGTCACAAATATTCACTCTATATATGTCCCCATTTAAAAAGTCCAATTCTCCAAAACATACTTGAAGTCTTATGGTATCATTGTATCAGACTTGGGCAAGTCTGGATGTTGCGCCTCAGGGTCTGAAGACCTGAGCTAAGGTGTCTGCTTTCCTCCCTTCCCATGCATCACACTTTCAGTTGTGGAAAGGAGACAGGATAACCACAATAAACATTTACGTTGCAAATGGAAGAATAGGGAGACCAGTAGCAATTACAGACCTATGACAATTTCAATATTATATTATGCAAGTATTGTTGAATTTTCCGACTCTAGTGATAGACAATATCCTAGATTAAGCTGTATTTTACCTAAGCCTATTGTTCTCTGTAGTTCTGTTCTCTAGGAATTCCCCTTTTCCATTACTCTTCTTGGCCAAATTTTTTCTGAACTCGCAGCCTTGCGCATGCTAAGCAAGCGCTCTGCCACTGAGATACATCCCCAACCCCCTGATGAAGTCCTTTTTATACCTCAAAAATAATTTTTTTTTAACGAGGCAAGGTAACATATTTGCCAGTACAACTCTCTTGAAATATTGTGTTTCCCACATGTTTGATTCCAGTTAATTCCATGTGCCAAAAGTCACTTCCAAAATTATTTCAAAAATCATCTCTTTATCTTAATTACTTGAAGTCTTGTACCTCAATATCCCATTGGCTCATGCTTCTATGTTCCCTAGTCCTTCGTTGTTTAAATTAGAAGATGTACTAGATGTGCTTAATCCTTCAGAAGGCTTTACAAAGAAAGAAACTACAGAAGTGATTTAGTTTTTCCTCTGAGGTTAAATTTTACAGTGAGACCCTGACTACTTTATTTAACACTGTTTAAGGCTTTCGCCAATGGATATCAAAAGAAAAATTACACTAAAGGTAAACAGATAAGGGATGCTTTATTCAAAATGGTTGCAATAGAGAATAGAGACTGAACTCAAACCCACTGAAACAGAAGGCCAGAAAAATTTCAAGTATTAAGGTGATCTAGTGGAAAAGTGTCTGCCAGAGGACATTAGAGGAAGGTCAACAAATGGAATATGTCATTCTATTGAATTGTTCTTGAAGCTAAAATTGTTTACTTTTTTCTCTTTCTCTATAAATAAGCCACGTTGTTTGCAAATTTGTGTCCATTGAAGAATTTAGACACCTACCCTTAAACAGAGTAGGAAGTGGAAGGACTAACTTCTCTGAATACTACATTTCAAAGGAATGATTCCCTGGTGCTTAAGAAAGACATTTCTTTAAACCAGTAACTTTACAATTGCTTGAAGGAAAAATAGGAGTAACATTACATGACATATAGGTCAGCACTGCCTTCCTTAACAAGACTCCAATAGTGCAAGCATTAAAGCCAAGAATAAATGAATGGGATGCCATTAAATTAAAAAAGCTTCTGCACAGCTAAAGTATAGGTCAAGAGTGTCAAGAAAGAACCTACAGAATGGGAGAAAATCTTTGCCTGCAACACCTCAGATAGAGGGCTAATATCCAGAATATACAAAGAACTCAAAAAACTGAAAACCAAAACTACAAATAACTTAATCAATAAATGGACTAGGGAGCTAAATAGAAACCTCTCAAAGGAGGAAGTTCAAAAAGCCCATAAATATAAGGGGAAAATGCTCTACATCATTAGCAATTAGAGAAATGCAAATCAAAACTTCACTGAGATTCCACCTCACTCCTGTCAGAGTGGCAAAAATGAAGAATACAAAAAACAACAGATGCCAGAGGGGCTGTGGGAAGAGAACACTGTCACATTGTCAGTGGGACTGCAAACTGGTATAGCCACTCTGGAAAGCAGTGTGGAGACTCCTCAAAAACTGGGGCTGGAACTACCTTATGACCCAGCTATTCCACTCCTGGATATTTTCCCAAAAGAGATAGAATTGGCATATTACAGAAATACAGCTTCATCAAATGTTTATAGCAGCTCAATTTACTATAACTATACTGTGGAACCAATTCAAATGCCCCTCACTGGATGAGTGGATTCAAAAACTGTGGTACATATATACATTGGAATTCTGCTCTGCTATTATAGAGAATGATATCATGGTATTTGCAGCCAAATGGATGGAGATGGAAAAACTTATGCTGAGTGAAATATCCCAAACTCAGAGATCAAGGGCCAAATGTTTTCTCTCATATGTGGAAGCTAGAATATAACCAGAAACATACTGACAGTTGGCTAAGCTGAAAATAACCCCAACATGGATGATTTTTTTATATAAGCAGGGAGAACCTTGCCTAGGACTCTGGGGCATGAAGGGAGGGTGGCAGGGAGCAGTGGAGGGGATGGGAGGAATATCAAGGCTGCTGGAGGGAGGAAGAATGGGGGTATTAACCCAGAGGGGAAACTTCCTCTTCCATGAGAAGCCCAACTAACATGGGGTAAAGTAAGGGAAAACATAGGATTGGGGGAACCGAAAAGGGGTAGACGATGGAATGGTGTCAGCCTTGATTTGCTCTAGCGTTATGCATTTGCTCATGGTTGAATGGCAATGATTCCCTCTTAAGTGAAGTATCCCAATCTCAGAGACTCAAGGGCCGAATGGTTTCGCTTATCTGTGGAAGCTAGAATATATGTGGAAGCAGTAGGTTAGACAGCTAACCTAACAATATTTCAAATTGTATGACTCTCAGAGTAATAGGGGGATGGCTTCCTAGGATACTTGGATGCATAGGGAGGGGGATGAGGAGGGGGGAGGGTATATGAAGAGCTCATAGGAGACTGAAGAGTGGGAATATGGGGGAACCATCCCAGAAGCCGATGTCATTCCTCCACGAGATACCCACTTAATGCATGAATTCTTCTGGGGGAAACTGCAACAGGTGAAACCCAAGGTGGTCATCCATGTTTTGGCATTACCCCTGGATAACAAAGTATATATACATTGATTACTGTTAGTTTGATAATGTTTCCCCCTCAATTGTATCTCTATATACTTCTAATAAAAAAAGGAAAAAAATGTAAGACCATCTTGAACGAATAAAAAAGAAGTAGCTATAAACTAAAAACAACTTAAATGCTCACAAACTCATGAAAAATAACATATGATATATCCCTATGATAGAATAGTATTCAGCAATAAAAAAATGAACTACTGATGCATGGTTATAGCATAGATGATTTTAGAGAATATTATGCTAAATTAAAAAAGCCAGATATTGGGGCTGGAGCGGTAGCTCAGCTGTTTCAGTGCTTGCCTGGCAAGCACGAGGACTGGGTTCAAACCCCAGCACCACGTACACAACTAAGTGTTAGAGCAACTAAGGCCATGTGAAAAACTAAATAAAATTGTTTCTCTTTCTCTGTCTCTCTCACTGTTCCTCTCTCTTTAAAAAAAACAGTGAAGCCAGACATGAGACCACATATCATATTTATCCATTTTTTATTAAATGTGCAGAAAAGACAGCATTATATTGAAAAAAAATAGATAACTGATGGGTTGAGGCTGGTGGTAGAAAAAAGAATTAACAATAAATGTATCTGAATGATCTTACTGAGAATATAAAAATATTCTACAACCAATTTATGTTATGCACACATCACTCAGAAAAGTTAGTAAAAATTGTGGAACTTTAAATTTGAAATCTGATTTTTTATGTTAACAATATCTCAATGTTATAATCTGAACAAAAGCACATTCTGTAATTCAGCAATTCCACTCCTAGGTATTAAATACACATGTTCACCTAAAGATATGCAAGAGAAAGTTCAGAGCAGTGGTATTTGCAATAAATCAAAACTGGGAAAAACAGAAAGATATTTCTGTGTTATAGACCCAGTAAAAGGCTAGGATGATATTTATATCTCAAAAAGGAAGATACAGAATTTATGAATAAGGTTTTCTAAAGTAAAAACCCTAAGGAAAGGGAAGTCGGGGTCCTCTAGTCAAGAAGCAGCATATGAGAGAACATATAGAAAGGAAGAAAATCTTTGCCAGCCACTTTTCCAACAGGGGATACATATCTAGGATATATAAAGAACTCAAAATCTTTAACACCAAAAAAGCAAATAATCCAGTCAATGAATACACAAAAGAACAAAACAAACATTTCTCAAAAGAAGAAATAAAAATGTCCAACAAATATATGAAAATATGTTCAATATCTTTAGCAATCAGGGAAGTGGAAATGAAAAGTTCACTGACATTTCATCTCACTCCAGTTAGAATGGAAATAATGAAGAATACAAATAATAATAAACACTGTTGAGGATATGGGGAAAAGGTGTACATTGCTGGGGGCACTACAAATTAGTACAATGTCTCTGCAAAGCAGTATGAAGATTCCACAGAAGACTAGGTGTGGAACCACCACATGAGCCAGCTATCCTATTCGTTGGTATTTAGCCAAAAGAACTACAGTCAGCATATTATGATACAGGCATGGCATTTTAGTCAGCCTTTTTTGCAACCGTGATTAAAAGACCTGACAAAACAATTTTAGAGAAGTTTATTTGACACTCATGGTTTCTAAGATCTCAGTCTATAGATAGCTGGCTCCATATTTCTGGGCCCAAGGTGAAGCAGAATACCATAGGGGAAGAATTAGGAAAAAAATAGTTTAGGATATGACAATCCAAAAGCAGAGAAAGTGCCTCACCACTTCACCAGAGACAAAATGTAGCCTCAAAGTCATGCCACCAATGAGCCACCTCCTCCAGTCACATTCTACCTGATTACAGTTACCACCCAATTAATCTCTATTGGTACATTAATACAGTGATTAGCTTAAGGCTCTTATAACCACATCATTTCTCCTCTGAACTTTCTTGTATTGTCTCACACATGAGCTTTTGGGAGTCACTTCATTTATACATCATAACACATATTCATATTTAGGGCAGCACAATACACAATAGCCATGTTATGGAACCAAACCAGGTATCTGTCAATAGATGAATGGTTAAGGAAAACGTAATATACATATACAATGGAGAATTATGCAACTTTAAAGAAGAATGAAATCATGTAATTTGCTAGTAAATAGATGGAATTGGAGAATATAATGCTAAATGAAATAAGACAGACTCAGAAAGCCAAGGATAAAATGTTTTCTCTCATATGTGGAAGCTAGAGAAAACAAATGAAAGAATTTAAGAAGGAGGTGTTTCACAAAAAATATATGTGGTGAGGGAGTACAGGAAAGGAAAGATACTGGGGAAATAGATTGAGCAAATTATGTCATGTACATGAACAAATACAACAAAGTGAATCCTATTATTTGTAATTACAATGTACCAATAAACAATGAAAAGAAGTTTTGATACTAAAATGTACAGTTCAAGATGATATATTAAAATTAAAAATGGAGCAGAAAAAAATCTGTCTAATATTTAATAGAGCTGAAGGAGACATTAAATCTTATCCTTCTTGGTCAGTGCACATCATTGATTTAAAAGTTTTTTTTTCCTTTCTCCAACCATTCAATTTCTGGGCACTCGAAATTTTGTCTGCAAATATATCAGTGTTTATTTTTTCTTGTAATATTTTACTAAGAAGCACCCTTATACATTCCATAATCTGTATAAAAATGTTATTTTGTCTTTTTAAACTAACTATAACTAAAATTTACTTAATTTCTTGCCACTATATGTATAGTGGACCAATTTTTTCAGCTTCCTGTGATGGTTTCTTTGCTGCCTGTAACTTAATCCCAAAGATGATGGCACATGTTTTCATCTTTTTCCAGTTGATTGTTTTTATTTTGTTTTATGGTATCACCCCATCAATGATTTCTGTATTAGATTTTGGCACCTCAAAATGTAACACAAAATCTCTATGGTGAATTTTTATTTCCTGTGGTCTTTGGGTCACTTTGGTCAGGTTGGTGGGTTCAGCTGAGAAGAACTGAGATGCCATTTTTCTTACACAGTGTCAGAAGCAAAAGATGGAGCCACATGCTGACGTGAGCTTTAAGCCTTTCTGTCACCCACTACTTTTCTATTTGCCAAAGCAAGTTTTATGAACAAGCCAAAGTCAAGGAGTAGGGAAATGCATGCTATCCACTGTAAATAAGAGGAAGGAAGTGAGTGATCAACATGAACAATGACTTAATCCACATCAGCTACTTTTGTTTTGTCATTTTTTCTTAATTCAATTTTTAAATGGGAGAAAAGTGTGTATCACAAGGCTGCTGTGGGAATTACATGAAATAGTATATATGAAATCTCTAATAAAGAAATGGACATATGTAGAAAATCCTTAAATATTAGTGTTTTTGCACTAATTTAAATGCAATTAATCACAGGGGGAAAAGAGATTTCACATCTTAAATGTATACATAATTCTTTGTTTTTAACTCATGTCTCCTTTTTTCCTTTCATTTTGTAGTTCACATTAGCAAATGTGTCACAAGTATTTTTTGGTCTCAAATAATATATATAGGTCATGCAGGTTAACAAAGTTCTATTAGAACATCTTCAGACATTCTTATTCTATTGTTGGTGCGCTATAAGCTGAGATATAGATTGTGAATTTTTTTCATGGGAGCATGTTTGAAAGAATGGCTGGAATAGGGGCTTTTGTGGGTCCCAGCATTAGGACAATCATAAAAAATACTGCCTCTAAATATTAATCCCAGATTTATATTAGAAAGTTCATAGGTCTTCAGTTGGGACAGTTTAATCATTTGAACCTAATTTGTTATGAATTTACAAGTAGAAAAGATGGAGTAATTTCAGGTGGGTAAGTAGACAGTTTTCCAGTTTTTTTCTTTATGCAATTTGCATCTGGTCTCTCACAGGTGAGTTTAGCTATAGTCTCTGGAGGTTTTTAGCATGTGTTATAGTCAATGTGGCTATTCAGCCTGTTTAGATAGATGAAGGCATAATGTTCTTTTGTAACTGCCTTTCATCTGCATAAGCAGGTTCTATCTGGTATCATTTGGCACATTCCTCATTATGATCATTCAAGAATAATTTTCATGAAGCAGCAAAGGGTTTACTTGAAATTAAAATAAATGTGTTACATAATCACTTTACTTATTACTGTCTTAATAAGTGTTTAAGTATGTACAAATTTTTCTTTACATAAATATATAACTAAAAACAGAAAGCACTAACAATGGAGGGGAGTATGGACTATGGAGTAATATTAAACTGGTTTGAGTCAGATGTGTTACTCTGGAAATATCAGGAGTTGTGTATATTAAATGGGTTTATTTTTAGCACATTCCAAGCATGATTAATTCAGGGATTAAGTGAAATAATAAATATTGTATAAATTGTATGGAAGAACTAAATTAAATAATAAATGTAACACATGTATTACACATCACAATTAGTCCTAAATATGTATATATACTCATGTTTGCATGGATGTAGAGAGAAAAAGTCATTTTTCCTTTACTCTTCTAAATCCTCAGCTGAGGCCTTATAACAAAAGATGGACAAATGAGAAAAATTTATTAGCATGTATATCATAAATGTAATGCATGTGAAGTAAGAGATTAGTAACTTGACTAGGTTGCTTAGAACACAGTTTTACACAACATCTTTAACAAGAAAACAATATATTTCTAGAGAAATGGAGGGAAAGTAGTCATAGGCTTCCAAGGGCTGGAACTTGTATAAAGATAAATATAAGGGAAACAACAAGTACACACAGGCAAGTTACTGAGGTGTGTTATATAGATTCCTCAGGCGCAGTCTCTAGGCCTGTAAGGGTCTCATGTTGTCTCTAGCGACTAACTTTCATCATTCCTAGTAGAAAAAAGAGGAAGAATATCTTTGAAAATGTATGTCCTGATGTGAAGCAAATAGAGGGAAAGCACAGAGCTTTTCTTGGACTTCTCAATTGTCTTCATCTCAAAGTAGTCCTTATGCCAAAGTGACATATTTCAGGATGACATAGTCTGGCTTTTTCCATTATGTATCATGCATGTCATATATGTGTGATCATTATGAAATACTTTGTATTAAATAGTTTGCATTAACTTTTCTCATGTGATATAACAACTTATCCCTTAAGATTAATATTAATAAGCTATACATTCATATATATTAAGCATGTAAATTTAAAAACTGTTTATGAAAAGAGAATTGATAAATCCAGATAGTATATCTTTTAGGCTTTGTAGGACACCAGATCTCTGCGAAAAATGAACATGAACAGTGATGTAATCTACCACAGCCACTTTTGAATTTTTTAAAAAACTAATTCTCCACTTTGTTATTATGGCAGCCTAGTGAGCATAGACTGTGAATAAATGAATTAGTTGTGGCTGAGAATTGAGAAACTTTCATTTATGAACACTGAAATTTAAATTTTATCTAATTTTTATGTGTCAATATATTAATGTTCCTTATAAATTTAGAATTACTTTAATATGTAGAAAACAGTCTCAACTTAGTAACCGTATAAAACTTGGTATTGGACTAGGTTTGGTTCTGGAGATCTAGTTTTTCAACTTCTAAAATAATATATTGTGCTAATGTGGACACTTCTACCTTTTGTTCTTTACTTTGAATTTTGTTTTGTTTTGTTTTATTTAATCATATTACTAAGGAATTTCTCATAGGAAGAATATATTGGTTCTATTTACAAAATGGATGTTACCTTTGTGTACTCTTTTCCAAAAAGTTCATTTGAAATAGTCATTTGATAGTCATATTTATAGAAGTTATTAGTTGGATAAAAAATAGATCTTTAGCAATTGCATGTGTACTCATGCTTGTATTTGATATGCCTGTCTATTACTCTTAAAGTGATTTCTGATTTTTAATATTTTAATATTGTCACCACTATATTACATCCTGCTAATACTTATATTTCTTTTAGCCCAGACTCACTTTGACTTTCTAAACTCTAGGGCTTTATACTAATAAATTTATGGTGTTTGGAATCACTAAATTTGTGATAATTTGCTCCAGTAGCAGTAGGAAATGCCATAAAAATGATCTGAATGACATATAGACTATATTAGAGCAAATACGAATATGAGATGTAAAAGCAAATATACTAATCACAAAGACAAATGCTCTTAATGTAAATCTTCCTGGTAGGCAAGGAAAAAAAGAATAGCTTAACATATGTAATTTTTATATCATCAATGAAAAATAAAAGTCTAGTTTTATTCAGTTATTTTGAAAGTTATAAACATTAAATTATAAATCAAAAGGTCACCTGAAAGCTATGATAATATTATATCTATAACTATAGAAAGCAGTGTAGTAATTCTTGGGTTTGGGGGAAAGAAGATCAAAGTGCAAAATCTTAACCTTTAGGATTAGGATATAGTGTAGGGTAAAAAGCTATGTAGGTAAATCTAATACAAGAATCTTGATATCTTCCTTTACAGTTGTGAATCAATGATAAAGAAAATATTAAGAGATAAAGGTGATACTATTTTGACATTAGATGGAAAACATTGAATACTTCTCTATAATTAAACAAGAAAATATTAAAATATAATCCAGTGAGATGAGTCTTTAAATGATTAAGGTAAATATGGTCCAAAATATGGTCTCAAAAACAAACAAACAAACAAAACCAAAAAGATGGTCTCGTGATGGTCAACAATTATTAATGCATAGAGAGTAAAATGTCAAAGTGTTATAAAAAATCAATGAACTGTTTGCTATCTTGATAATACACATAAACCTTGCTGATATTTTTTCATGTAGTTAGACATTTAATAAGAGAGAGGCAATGGTTAAACTCTCTGATTATTGGGCTTGAATTTCCATTTTCATGTCTCAAAGAGCACTATCTCTATTTCTTCCATACTATATTTCTTTCATAATTACTTATATACATGTATGATTTCTCCATGAAGTCACTCATTTCCTTGAGTAGGGGACCATGCTTTTGATATTTATGTGTAATTGGATCAGTATGCTTGATAAATGTCCAGTGAGTGAATTATTTAAATTTCATTATAGAATTGAAAATACTTTGCCTCACATAAACTCACATAAAGGAGAAAGATTGCATAATATGCACAGAATTTTTTCTAAGAGTCAATATCAGACATTCTAAGTAGGAATTTTTGAATATGAAATTGCAACATTTAGTGCATTTTTCCCTGACAATTTATGATAACAGATTGTTAGCTCTTATGAAACATCATGCGTCTACTCCTTTAGAAAATACCCCAGAATTCCCTTTCAATTTTAATACTGAAACACTCTTTAACCAAGTATTACCACATTAAATGACATTTTTTTTTCAATGTGTCCCAATGGAATCTAGGAATATTTTCATCATTGGCTTAAATACTTAGTGAATCAGGGATTTAAAAGGGCAAAATATGCACAGATGCACAATAAAAGTTTAAAGAGCAGGACCTGACATTTTGGGGATACCCTTAGTGAATATTAGTGGACTTGGATGCCAGCACTAGTGTGAAGGATCACTGCTTCATTCTCTGTTCTCACTGGTGCTAGGTAGAACTCACAGGTCCCCTTCCCTGAGCAACATGGTAATGTGATGCTATTGACACCTATGCTTCCTACTTGTGCATTAAATATTTCAAATTGTATTTTATTTTATTTCATTGTGGGTCCTGGGGATTGAACCCAGGGGTGCTTAGCCCCTAAGGCACATCCACAAAATATTTTAAAGTCTGAATTGGACTCTGCAGATTCAAGGACTCAAAGCACAGCTAAATAAAACCAATAATATTTTTTTTTAAGTTCTGCTTGATTTTACAAACTGGATGTAAAATAAGACTACAATAAATTTGAGGGAAATGAACAAATTATTCAGAGTTTTCATTATACCCTAATAAAATAGACTATATTTACACTAAAGTACACAGAATAAAAGTCAGGCTGAGTATATCTAAATGTTTAAGGTTCACTTTTATCTAAAAATTTTCATAAATTTGAAAGCCTGATTCTCATTTTCTTTTTTTAATAAATGATGAAAACATTGTAGTATTTTCCCTCTACAGATTACAATATTGCTGTAGGAACAATAACCCTTGAAATTGTTTTAATATTTACTATGAAGGCATTTTGAATAAATTATTTTTATTTATTTTATTTTATTCAGAAATTTATTTGTTAAACAAGCATCTAATGAACTAATAATATATATATAAATTCTGAAAATTAGATTTACCCCAACAACCCCCCCAATTACCCACCCTTATCCCTCCTCCCCCCTCCTTCCCAATGCATCTCTACAAATGTCTTAGGTTGTATGACTTTACACCTTACCCAGATTTAAAACATGATAATAGACCTCTTTTCTCAATGGCCAGGGTCTAGCTATAGCCTCCACAGATGAGTGAAGACATTCAACCCTTGGTTCTCTGGGTTATGCTTATTTCACTCAGCATAATTTCTTCCATAGACATCCATTTACCGTCAAAGGCTGCAATATCATTGTTTCTAATTGCTGAGTAAAACTCCATGGTATATATTTACCATAGTTTTTGGATCCATTCATCCAGTGAGGGAGATCTGGGTTAGTTCCATAATTTAGCTATTGTAAATGGAGCTGCTATGAACATCAATTTCACTGTTTCACTGTAGTGTGCTGATTCTAAATCCCCTGGGAAAATACCCAAGAGAGGAATAGCAGGATCATATGGTGGGCTCATCCCTAGTTTTTTGAGGATTCTCCACACTGCTTTCAAGAGGGGGCTGTACTAGTCTGCAGTTTCACCAACAGTGTGCTAATGTGCCTATCTCTCCCCAACCCCTCCAGCATGTATTATTGTTTATTTTCTTCATTTTTGCCAAACTGACTGGCATGAGGTGATATCTTAATGTAGTTTTCATTAGCATTTCTCTGATTACTAGTGATTTAGAGCACTTTCTCATGTATTCATTGGCTTGATCAATGTCCTCTGTTGAAAAGTTTCTATTTAGCTCTTTGGCCCATTTATTGATTGGGTTGTTTTGTGTTTTTGTAGTTGAGATTTTTGAGGATATTGTAGATTCTGGATATGAGTCCCCTGTCAGAGGAATCACAGCCCATGATTCTCTCCAATTCTGTAGGAAACCACTTGACTCTTGATTATTTCCTTGGCAGTGCAAAAGCTTTCTAGCTTACTGGCATCCCATTCACTGATTTTTACTTTACTTCCTTCGCTTGAGAAGACATGTTGAGAAAGTCTTTGCCTACTCCCAAATGCTGAAGTGTTGGACCTAATTTGTCTTCCATCAGTTGCAAGGTAGCTGGTTTAATTCCTAGTATCAAAAATAGGAATAGAGGAAGTCAAACTCTCCCATTCTGAATAAATTATGTTTTAACTTACAATTTGATATCAATGTAAAGAGCTTTGGGGAATTTTTCAGTTTCTTGAATCAGAAACACATACATATTTAAAATTTTCATTTATGTAGTTTTTATCTAGTGGTTAATTCCGTGGCCCTATGAAATCTATCAATCTTATTAGGAGTATATTTTATGATTCTTTTTAATAATTGCTGCCAGAAAGCTTGCAGTAAAATTTGTGATTCCTATTCATTAAGTACACCGGACCTTGGTAGATGAGGTTTCTCACCACTTTTAATTCCCAAGGAAAATAATATAGGAAATTCAAAAGTAAGCTGGTCAATTTTTTCCTAAAATAGTCACTTTTCAAAAGAGATGAAAACAAACAAACAAACAACAACAACAACAATAAAAAAACAGCCTCTTTCGACTTAGGAAGAAATGTTCTCCAAAGTGCCTTTGCCAGGTATTTACTAATAACTCCATTTGTACATATCCAATGATGGCAAATTTAGAAAAAAAATCCTTTAATTTTATTGTGAAGAAAAATTTAGTTTTATTCCTGACCTTACACCATAAAAAATTTCTGTGTTCCCTTTTTCAAAGTCAAGGTCTTCAGTGAAGCCTGAGTCTATGTAGTTTCTCTTATTTTCTTTCTCCAGTAAATCAAGAGTAATTACTTTTTTTTTAAAGAGAGAGAGAGATAATCTTTTCTTTATCTTTTTTTGTTTTGTGATTACTTAGTTGTGTATATTGTGCTAGGAATTGAACCTGGGTCCTCTCACATGCCAGGCAAGTGCTCTACCAATTGAGCTACCACTCCAACCCTAAGAAGGATTTACTTTCAACACTTAGATGATGATGTCCAAAGACAAGCCTAATAAGTTGAGAAACATGTTTTGGATATAGGAACATCCAGAATGAAGGAGAGGAAGAAGTGTAAACTAACATGCTTTAGACCAGAAATTGCTGGGTGAATTATCATTTTGTAAAGGAAAGAAAGACTATAGGGGTAAACACACACAAAGTAAAATTAATTAGATTATCATAATCAAAAGCTCAGTGGAAGGAAAACTGGAATATAAACCAATATTTCTTAAAATATACTTAATACAAGTTGAGTAGTAAATGCGTTTAGGAAAGTTGGGCTTGGCTGTATTTCTTGGCTAAAATAATAAAAATAATTGGTAGATGCCACATTTTCCCATAGGCCAGTGTGATTTGCAAAACTGAGCTAAGGTTTAACCCATTAGTTTTTATGGACTTTATTTTGTAGACTTAACATTTTAGCAAGAACTTGACATTTAATCCTGAATGGATTGATTCTGTCTAAGATACACAGTTCATTTCAGATGATCATATTTGCAAAGAAAACTTCTATATTTGGTTCAAATAGGAAATTTTATCAACTCATGCTCATGTCTCATAGTAGTGGACTATGGTGTGGATGGTATGCTTTGGATCTGTTTTCCAAATTAACTCTTAACATTTGTCTCTGGGATAGTTACAAAGTTAAGAAAATATTTCATTTTTTGACAAATATTGGAAGTCCAAATTTTGTATTTAAAATTGTTTTATAGGTGAGTGTGGTGTATATATGAATGCTACTGACTTCTGTCAGGAATGGCCAAGTTGTGCTAGGGAAATCTGCCTAGTATTTGATGATAATTTGCATATGTAATCCAAGCATCTGGAGCCTGGAGACATGCAAGGAGACACAGGAACCCAGTCAGTTATAGGTCACAACCTGTATGGAATCCTAGGTTGGCTATTCAAAATAAGGAGATCTAAAAGAAGAATCTCTGTAGTCAAAGCTATTTTCTCTTTATCTGATTTTCTTGTTTATACCTAATTTGTCATTAGATTTTGTGGTTAGATCACTGAGGTAGCCTTCCTTATGACTATGTGGGAAAATTGCTCTAATACTGACAGATTTTGAAGTAAGACATGTTTTAGTCAGTTTTATTTTCTCTGCTGTGATTAAAAGATCTGGCAACACTTTTAGAGGAGAAAAAGTTTATTTGGCTCTCATGGTTTTGGTGGTTTCAGTTCACAGATGGCCAACTCCATTCCTCAGGGCTAGAGGTAAGGCAGAACATCATGGCTGAAGGGTTTGGCGGAGGAAAACAACTCAGGACATGGCACCAGGAATCACAGAGGGACTTCCCCTCTCATTAGTGACAAATTATATACTGCAAAAGCACACCTCAATGGTCCACCCTGCTTGCCTACAGTTAACACCCAGTTAATCCCTATCAGGTGATTAATACACTTGATTAGGTTGAAACTCTCCTAACCTAATCATTCCACCTCAATTTCTTGCATTGTCTCACACATGACCTTTTGGGGGACACTTTATGAGAGAGAGGATCTGACTCAATTGCACCATGATGATACAGAGACCATAATATTGCAGTCTGGTTTATTTTGTCCACAAAGGATATAACAGTGGAAATGTTTTAGGACATTTTACCAATATTCTGTCAGAGGTGAGAGTGTTGGAGTTTCTGAGCATATTGAACTAGAACGTTTATTCTCTTTCACCCTCAGTCCTTAGATAACCTTCTTCAGTCCACGGTTCTCAGGAGTGTCCATGATGCTTCAACTGTCTGGCATGAGCCTCCACTGTGAGCACCAGGGTGCTCATGAAGTTTAGATATTCAAAATGTTTCTTAAATTTAACACGTTCAAAACTGTACTATGCCTTCCCTCACTCTTGTCACCATTAATTCTTCCTCTTCTTAGTTTTTCTAATCATAGTAAATTGCACAGTCAGGTACTTACTGTTTAAGTCAGAACATTGTGGTCATTTTTAAATTTTTTCTCTTCCTCAAGAATGACAGTAGTATTTCTCCTAGTTTCAATTTATTTTCCTTTCCCCAGTAAGGAACAATATCATCCCTTATCTGCATACTATAAAATGTAATTGTTTTCTTTACTTTCTCCCTTGTTTCTCTCAAGTTCATTCCCTACACAATAACCACAAAAAATAATTAAAAATAAAAAAATAAAAATAAGCAAAAATGATAGTGATTATTCCACTATCTTGCTAAAATTACTTTTTAATTTCCATTAAAATATTTGAAAATTCATGTTCTTATTTCAATGAGAAGAAAATTTATTGTAGTAAAAAGTTTAGCGAACAATTAGGTTTAAGAATCTTTGTTCTGTTGTGGTTAGTTTATTAATTAATAACTTTTGTGTTGAACTTTCAAGGCACCAATGGGCTACAACTGAAGAGGAAGGTGGAAGCAGATGTACATGTCAAAGCACACCAATATATTGCATTTCTATCATGGACATGCACTATTTGTAGAATATCTATCATAATACTAGGAAACTAACAGAAGAATGTAAGGGGCGGTGACTTTTGTTTCCAATTTGATTTATTTAACTCTTAAGTTTAAATCATTTATTACTTAACCTTGAATGATGACCCTGTTTGAAATAACTAGCTTACAAAATTCCTGAAAACTTAACACTCAACTCTCACAAAGCCCACCTAGGCAGGTACACTGATGAATGAAATTCAAGGGTTTTTCACTGGTAAACACAATCCTTCCTTATCTGACTGCAGCTCTATTCTTTGTGATCATCTCCAGCCATCAAATTCTTCTTTTTCAGCGTACCTTGGCTACCTTTCTGAGGCTGGAGGACAACAGACTCTGATTTCTTGAAAATTTTGTATACAAGGGACTTTTATGTTTTGTTAAAACGAAAAGAGTTTAAGAGAAATGATTAATCTAGTAATATTTTCTCACACTTTTATTTGTATGTGCATATAAACTTGAGTATATCTATAAATTATGTCTTTATCTTTCTATATATAGATATAGAGAGAGACTGAGTAAGGATAAAGACACCAAATACATAAAGTTTCAAATCTGATTTTTACCTTAAGTGCATTGGTAACATTTTTCATGATGTAATTATGAATTTAAATGAGATAATTAAATAAGGTACCAAGCACAAGTTTTTGCAAGTATGTAGGTTTTCAGTAAGAGATATTTCACTATTTGTGTGAAGTACATTTTGTCATAAACATCATGAATTAGTGGCTCATAATTTCTAACAATAAGCAATGAAAGTGCACAGGCAAACAAGAGAGAAATGCAAAGTCTGAAAATGTTCATTTAAACCTATTTTTCTTTAAAATAGATTTTATCAAGAGATCTCTTCCTAACATTAATTGATGAAAAACATTCATGGAGGGGAACAAGAGCGGTTATTTAAAACTTAGGAGTGTAATTAGAAATACCATTTTTAATAAATTGGTAAAAAAATTATAAAATAATATTTGAAAGTAAATAAATTCCATTTTCATTCAGATCAACACTTAATTGGAGATAGCAAGTCTCCCTCAGACTGTTGATCTCAAATTGCACTTTCCCTTGTGTTTTTCTTTGCAGACCTATGGGCTCTTTTGAAATTCTCTTCATATGAGGCCAGCCCAGTGTCCTTAAGTGGGTTCCTTCTCCATCCTTTCATAGGTGCCAATGCTCCTAAGTTCTGGGGGCTGTTGGCACTCTTTCTTCACTCACTTGCATTTTGCAGGTGTTGATTGTATCTTGTTATGAAGGCTGTCATACGATTCTTATTGCTATTGTGGTTTATTGAGACAAGAAAACGTATCTTAGAAATGTTTCAACAAGGAAATAAGCAAAAAGGAGGTGTACTGAGCCTTCATTTTACTATGAAATACAATTAGCCAATATGATCCATTGCCAGCGTTCTGACTTAGCTGAGACAAAGGCTTATTAGGTGACCATGCATTTTTTGCTCTTAATATTTAATTTGTCAATTTTCTTTTATTTATGATATTCAGTGAGATTGGAATAATATACTGTTGCTGCCACCTACATCTTCTGAGAATCTTCGGAATAACATTTAGAAGTAAAATATGAACACAAAGTATATTCATTGCTACTGGGATTATCTTTCAGGTACTTACTAAGAATCCTAATTTCTAATTAATATTCATAATAATTCCTGCAAACCCTGACTACTAATAATGTAAATGTATGTATTCAGTCAGTCCTATCATACATACAAATTAGTGTCACAATTGTTAAACCATTATAGTCATAGCTTTCCAATTATATGGAAACTAATGTTCATAAATTTCAAAAAAAATATTGAGAATCAATTATGTGCCAGAAAAAATCCTTTAGTATTTAATTTTTACTTCTCTCCTGTAAAATTCATAAACATCTTTTATCTTACAGAATCCACATCATTGTCAGATAAAGAAATTTTGTCTCAGGAAGTCTATGAAAATGTCAAGTGCATACAACTGAAAAGCAGCAATATAAGAGTCAAACTTAACTCTTGCTATTTGTAATTTTTGTACCTATTACATCCACTCATATACAGTTAAGGAGAGCACGAATAATATTTTTAAAAAGGTTCTAAATCACAAAAAACAACATAAATAAGCATCAGTTGTGGGGAGGCAACTGGGAAACAATCCCATTTTTTCTTATAAGGAAAAGGTCTCACACAGAGATAACATTACTCCAATTTTTTTGAGTCATGAATACAGGTTTCAAATGTTGAGATTATCTAGCACATAAAATAATAAATAGTAAACAAAAATAAATTCTGGTCTTCCAATTTCTAATCTATTTGTAACTTTTTAAAATTGTAGACTAACATATGTTTCAAAAATTTGACCATGACAATGTGACATGAACACATTTAAAGCAGATTATCTTTGGCATTTAAAAATGAAAGAAGTGTAAATATTTAATATATTTTGGAGAAACTTTTTTGTCATAGGTTCCATCTACGAATGTACAGAATAAGAAATTAAGACTTTCTGTAGAGATTAAATAAACGGAATATGTGATAAGAGAGAATTTAATAAGGCAGATTATTAACAAGAAGAATACAAATATATCTTAAGTTCAAAAATGATCATAGAGGCCAACGAGTTTGGAACTCTGACTTCTTTCTTTCTATTGTTTTTATAATCTAAAGGTCATAATTTATTTGTCTTCAATTTGATGAAGTAAACAGTCATTTGGCTGTGTTTTTTGTTTTTCTTCAAAAGGATAACAAAAGAATTTTAAACGGACCCAAATGATAACAACAATGCTTTTTATTATGTGGAATTTAATATTAGAGGAATGGATGAAAGAAGGAAGAAAATAATGATAATAATATGCCCTATGTTACTTGACTTTTCCAACAAAACCTGAAGGAACTGCTATGTAATTATCAATCTTGTTTCCTCCTTTTTTAGACATCGAATTAGTCCCCATTTTCTAGCCTCTGTTGCCATTAAGACTCATCATGTAGCCTACTAAATAGCAAAAGAATTATGGATGTCCCCCTACCTGGCTCATAAGAACTTTGTATACTCACTGTTATGTTCTTTTCCCTAAGTGTGCTTGCTTGATGCAATTCATCAAAACAAGCTTGGGTGACCTGTATTAAAAATAGAGAAGCTCCAGGATGGGAAGAGTCAGCATTCCACAAACTTTGCAGTGCTATCTCCAACAATTTGGAACTTTTTTAAATTTTTTTTATTTTTGAACAACCTTACAAGTTTTTTAACAAAATAATATAAAATGTGTATAGATTCTGGATATTACAATTACCCCCAGGAATGCCCCCCAATTATCCACCCTTTTCCCTCCCTTCCCCTTCCTACAATATCTCTAAAAAAGGATTATTCTGTATAACATTATACCTGATCTGGATTTAACACATGATAATAGACCAACTTTCTCACTGGTCAGGGTCTAGTCCCAACCTCCACAGATGAGTGGAGACAATCGACCATTAGTTCTCTGGGTTAAGCTGATT
>PVKS010030737.1:0-24098 GCA_004027875.1 Aplodontia rufa
CTACTCCCTCTAGATGAGACCTCTGCCCTCCCTGGGTGCCTACTCCCTCCTCTGCCCTCTCTGGGTGCCTGCTCCCTCTAGAGGAGGCCTCTCCACCTTAGCCTCCTGTACCCAGACGGTGCACCAGAATTCACCTCACAGAGCATGGGCCCCTCGTGTGTGCAGAACCCTTCCAAGCCCAGGCGCCATGCACATGAGTCTTGTGGAGGAGAAACAAGGCTGGAATTTAACACAGCAGGAGCTATGTCTGCGGAGACCTCCAGCTTAAGTTATGAGACTGATGTGTCTCACTGCCTCGTCAAGATGGAAATATACTCAACTTTCCCAACACCCTTCGTGATGCACTCTGCAGTTTCAAACAATACCATTGTTACAAGAACTATGCAAAATAGAATTTGCCAGAATCCTCATGTGTATATGATACAGGCACATCCTGGGTGTACACACAGAATGGATTTAAGTCAGTAGGTTTGACTGAACTGCTGAGACTTCACAAGGCATTGAGAAAAATCAGATGTGAGTCAGGAAGGGCTGCTGCTAAACCACCAAGGAAGAAGTCAGTCATCCACAAAGGCAAAGCTCTAAGGATTGTCTTTCTGTTCTGTGTACATATCTGCAGACAATTTTCACAGGTAAAAGCACTCAAATGCTATTCAGCTAAAGTACACAGGGGCGAAAATATTGTAGAAAATGAGCCAGGTACTTGATTTATAATAACAAAATATGTGTCTGAGATATTTAAAATTTATAATTTCTCATTGCTTCCTTTCCCACTAAAAATAGATATTCATATTTGTTCCTCATTTGGTATTTGCAACTTTGTTTTCCTGACTTTAGGAGAGGACCCAGAGCCCCAGCCGGCCTTGAGCGCTGTACAGTGAGCCCACCCCTCCTCGCTCTGACAGTTTTCCCAGGGCAGCCCTCAATCTCGGTCTCAGGCTGGGTCACAGCAGAAACAGATGCTGCTACAGGGCTTGTGCACTGACCATCCGGGAGAGCAGGAAGAGCAGGGAGTGAGACAAAGGAGCAAGGGCCGGTTCCCTCTGAGGCCCAGGACTGGGTCCAGCTGTGGGCTCTGGGATGGTGCAGCCAGTGTCCTGCAGCTCCCCAGCCTTCAGCCGCAGGTTGTGTCAGTCATGTGTCATGAAGTGTGCTGCTGTTGCATGGGTCCCCGAGCATTTCAGGAGCACCTGCTGTTTCAGTCCTCTTTTCACCCTGTGACCAGGATGCCTGACAAGAACAGCTTCTAGCAGGAAAGTATATTTTTACTCATGGTTTTAGAGGTTCAGTCCATAGTCAGCCAATGGCACAGCTCTGGGCCCAAGGTGAGGCGGAGCATTGAGGCTGAAGGGCGTGGTAGGGGAAAGCAGCTCAGGAAGCAGAGAAACCCTGTCACCAAGGGCGAAATGTAAACCCAGAGGGCACAGCCCCAGTGAGCCACCTCCTCCAGCTACCCCCTACCTGCCTGTGGCTACTGTCCAGTTAACCCAGTCAGAGCGTGGATCCACTGATTAGGTCCCGCATCTCATGATCCAATCATTTCACCTTTGAAAATTCCTGCAATGTCTCTCAACACCTAATCCTGAATGAGTGACAGCTATGTGGGCAGGCCCCGGTGACCACATGCGTGGCAGGGTGAGTTCCAGGCTTGCGTGTGAATCAGCAGGAAGAAGGTGAGCGTCAAGAACCCCCAGGACACTATCCGAAGGCTTGTTTCCATTTCCATTTTAGTTCTGTGTTGAATTCTAATAATGTCTTCTGTTATATAGCTATTTTGCTTTATAAAGTATTACTATATAATGTGTGTGTTAACACACAGAAGGATGATCTTCAGCCTTGAGACAAACTCTTTTTGAAAGTGTGTGTTCTGTTGATTCATTTTTTGCACGGAGCCAACTTGAGTTCAGCTGTAGACACTGACTTGGGGACCCCACCCCTGATTTCACCACCGAGCATAGAAAGCACACAGATATGGGGCATGCAAGCAATCGCTGTTTCCTTGCAGCAGGAGGAGGAAATTGCAGGGCGTGGCCCACGGGAGCCCTGCCTTTGGGCTCTTCATGCTATTTGCTATCTCCTCCTCCTGTGACTTCGAAAACACCACTTGAGCTAGTGGCCGCTAGCGTCCGTGCAGCCTGCGATACGTAGACGCATTTTAGCTGCAATGCAAATTCCAGCATGTGGTGTCTGAATCGCTTTTGAGTTCTTAGAGATTAGCATCGTTTCTGTAGTCAGCAATGCACGGTCATTGGATAACTTGTTATTTTAAGATAAATATTTTAACTAGATATCTAAATAGAAGCTCAAATGCATGCTTGGAAATTGAAGGAGTGAGCAGTTACCTTAAGTTGATAAAAAAAAAAAACCCGTCACAGGCCCCACTCTGAGTTTACAGGCAGGTGGACAACTGTTTTTCCAGCTTTCAAATTTTAATATGTATCTTCACCATTTGAAATGTCTCCTTCTAGGGAAGGGACTTCTCTTTGATTGACACTTGGAGGCTCTGACTGGATTTATCAGCTCTGCCTTTTTCCTGGCATCTTGATCTCAGACCAGCCTTGAATCATTTGTTCCACTTCTGCCTCATTCACCCGCTGCCTAACAGATTCTAATTAAATGCAGGTACTGGATGCCAGCTCTCTTGCATGCAGAAGCACACCTTGGTGGTTCCAACTTGATGTCCCCTGGAATCTCACAGTGAGCCTGTCACGCTCAGATGCTGCAGCTTCCACCACGCTTGTTCCTTCCTGTGATCCCAGATCCTAGAACTGAAAGGAGGCCATGGTTCAGGCGTAATCCACACTCAGGTGGCGCTGAGTCCAGCTGGCTCTCCCCTCACACCTTGGTCAACTGTTTTCCTTTGCTCTGAGTGCCTTGTTCAAAGCCTAATTATTTCTCCACTGCTCTCTCGGATGCCACTATACCAGGCACTCTTGCTTTCTGAAATCTAACCCGTTCTTCACAATGGAGGTCTGCTGAGCACATCACCATCCCTCTGTTTCTCTGTATAAAGTCTTTACGCGTCCCCTTGCCTGCAAATCCTGTGGTACGGCACTGGAGTCACTCCAAACTCCACCATTTCTCGGGCTCCGGTCCACTCTCAGACCCTCTGCTCTTCTTTTCCTGCCATTATCTTACCTCCACAAGCTTTTTTTTTTTTTTTAAAGAGAGGGACAGTGAGAGAGAGAGAAGAGAGAGAGAGAATCCATTTTATTTCGGTTTTCATCTAGTTTTTGTTGCTCCAGTATTTTGTTGCATACGTGGTGCTGGGGTTTGAACCGATGTACTCACGCATGACAGACAAGTGCCAAAACCACTGCTCCAGCCCCTCATCTCCACAACCTTAAGCAGACCAAATGTTTCATGATACAGCCAGATCAACGGTCCCCAGATGTGCATCACTGTGGCTTTAGTTTTCCTCTCACCCCAGGTTGGAACTCTGCGGCTATTTCGGTCTTCGTTTAAAGTCACATTTTCACATCTGTCCCAGTGGGGCTGGGTGTCGTACGTGAAATTCTGCAGCCATAATTTGAGGCTCTGGATTTCCTCATTTCTTTTCTCCTGTTAGGCAGCCAGGTCAGGACATCAGCAATTTCATGACACCAGACTCTCTTCAGGGACTGATGGCATTTGGAGCTGGGTTTCAGGCCAGACCAGGGCTGACCTACTTCTTTTCACTGTATCCCTGGCATGCAGTCCTTCCAGCATTCCAGCCCTAGTCTTGGGAGAGGTAAAAGCTGCCTTCTCTTTGACCCCTTCATCTATGGAAACAGCTTCTCAGCACTTTGGCATCTCTGAGGCTGGTTTCAGAATTGGTTTTCTGGACTGGGGATTGAACCCAGGGGCACTCCATCGCTGAGCTCCATCTCTAGCCCTTTTCATTTTTTTACTTTGAGACAGGGTCTTACTAAGTTGCTTAGGGCCTTGCTAAGTTGCTAAGGCTGGCTTTGAACTTGGCGATCCTCCTGCCGGGATTACAGGCAGGCACCACCACATCCACCTTGGCCATTGTTCTGAAAGCAGAGCAGACAGGTGACCGGCTCCTGCCTCACCCATCCTCCATCTCCAGTGGCTTTCTCATGCGGTCCGAAAGAAATTAGTTGCAATGGACACACCGAAACTGCATGCTCCTGGATTTCACAGCAGCTTTGAACCCTTATCCCTGTTATTTTTGTTACCAGTTCAATCCAGTTTTCATTCAACTCACAGATAGAGCTTATAAAATGCAATTTTGGTTATATATACCTAATTTAAAGGAGGCAGACACTTCTCCAGTAAAACAATCTGGAAATTCCTAAATGAAAGAAGACACGACCTATACCCCATGAATCTGAGTGCCCTGAAGTGAGAAGTCTGGAAAAAATCTGTTCCAGTTCAGAGCTTTCAGGAGAGAGGTGGAGCTGATCCATCAACCTCACCTGAAAGCTCAAAGGTGAGTCACCTTGCTGTGTAACAGGTGTGCAATAATCTTAACTCTTACCCTGCACCTTCCCCTTCGTCACCGTCTTCTGCCAGCCAAATGCCACTCAGTGGGCTCTAACCCTGTCACCGCCAGGGCCTGACCTGCTGTTTTTAGTTGAACCCTGACCGTGGGGCTCTGCCTGTGACGATCTGCACTGTGGGCATGCGCCCACATTCTTCCCCACCTTCAGATGCTCAGCCTACTTGAACTGCTTGGAGGTGGCATCGCTGTTCACCATCTTCTCAGATCTGCAAGGCAGGTGGCCTGGGTCTCACAACCTTGTGCGAGGCTCAAATTGTAGCAGGACATTGTTTCCCCCCAGTTTTAGGGATTAAACTCAGGGTTGTGGCCATTTCCAGCCCTTCCTGTGTTTTATTTTGAGACAGGGCCTGGCTAATTGCCGAATTTGGCCATGAACTTGTGATCCTCCTCCTTCGGCCCCCCAGTTGCTGGTCATGATGGGCGTGCACAGCCACGTCTGGCAGAATGACAGTCTTAAAACATTGAAAAATTATTAAGAATCACACATTTTCATTTTTCTGGTTTTATGAATTGAGCCCCAGGAGACGAGAATGGAGCCAAAGGTCAGAACAGGGTGTTTTGAGAAAGCGAGCCTGTGCTGGTACCCATTGCGGACCTCTATCACTTGGTACTTACTCTCTCCAACTTCATAACTTCTGAGACCAAAGGATGAGTTAAGTTCCTTTTAACTATAAATAGTTTAAGACAAATGACAAAGCAGTGAGTTTGGCCAAAATCATAAAAGCAGGCCAACCCAAGAATCCTGCAAGCACATCTCCTCCACCTGGCCCAGGCGCCCTGCACTGCTTCGAGCTCTGCCCGCAGCTGGCAGCCTGGCTCTGCCCGCAACAGCGCTGCATCCTCCTGCCAGATCCGAACCTGTCTCCTCCCTCCTGCATACTTCAGTGCTGATGTGTGGCTCAGAACAGGAGTGTGCCAGGAAAGCAGAGCTGGGGCAAGAAGCTGGGGACACAGTCTAGGGGAAGAGTCCCAGCCAGCTCCTGCGCCCCCATAGCACTGTGCCCCGGCCTCGCTCTGTCTCAGGGACTGTTGGGAAGACACAGTGGCCACGGTTCTCAGATCCCACTCACCTTCAGTAGGAGCTGGCTTTGGTGCCCACTGGCCCCTAGCGCCCCAGCTGTGGCTGCCTGCATGAGGTAGAATCACGCAGAGCTGTCAGGGCACAGCGAGCACCCCCTGCCCACCAGGCCCCCAGCCATTATTGCTGTCTTACCCTTTTTGTATTGTTAGAGTTCTCTAGGGAATCGTTTCTCCACTAGGGTATGTGAATCCACAAGAGGGTGTTTATCAGGGGATTGGCTTGTGTGGCTGTGGAAGAATGAGCAGTCCTGACCAATCCCACCATCTGTCCTCTGCCATCAGGGGAGCCAGGAGGAACTCAAGGGCTGGAGGCACAAGTGCCAGAGCCCAAAGACCTGGGAACCAGGAACTCAAGTGCACGAGGGCAGCTCGAGGAGCGAGAAGCTGAGCTCACCTCTTCACCGCCTCTTCCTTCTGTTTGGCCCTCGTGGACTGAGTAAGGCCCACTCTGGAAGAGGGGTATTGAACCCGTGCAATTTAAATGCCAGGCTCTCCTTGGGCCCCCACAGACACACCCAGTGATGGAGTTTTAATAGCTCTCTGGGCATCAGTTACCCAGTCAAGCTGACACGGCATGAACAGCCCCAGTTCTGTGCACTGGGCCCCTCTGAAAGCTGACTTCCCTGGCCACCTCATGAACCAAGCTGCCACTGAACCCAGTGTTGTGTGTTTATGTTTGTTTGTATTCCTAATTGTTGGATGTATGTCATTAGACTCCTTGCTATGTGTGAAGGCAGAGATCGAATCAGTTTTCCTGATGTCCCAGAGCATGGGAGAGCACCTACCCCCAGGTGTGTGTTGGGTGAAATGTGCCAAATTCAGCCAATGCTAGCTTTCCCTAAGTGGCTAGAAGAGGAAGTGACAACCCGGATGCCATGCCCAAATGTGCGTGCGTACAAAGTAGGAAAAGTTAAAACGAGGTGCGCATGAATTTACTGGGCCTAGACATTTTTTTGGAGGCCCTAAAGTTTTCTTGAGCAGGACCATCAGGAAGTACACAGAAGAAACTTTTATAGTATTTGGTTCTACAGTTATTCTGGGAGTAGCTTTGTTCATAAAGTGATGTCACATTTTCAACACGCTACTTCCACAGTGTCATTTAACTTTGCACCTGAGTTCAGGTGGCTCTTCTCAGAGCAGACTATCGGAGCAGGGAGAGCCTGACCTCCCCTGAGTGCACGGGGCCCTTGAGTGGGATCATTATGCCTGTGCCTTTCCCCCCAAGGAGACTGGGTCCTTGCAGGGTGAAGACTAACTTACTCTTGCATAAAGGAGATAATAGATGACGATGGCAAAAACAAAAGAAGGGAAAGAGGCAGACGGAGGGAAAAGAGGAAAAAGTAAAGACAAATATAGTGAAAAGGGGGCGGAGAAATGGTGGGCAATGAAATGATTGACAGGAGCAATTTTAACATTTATAGGCTCACAAACGTTCAAAATCTCCCAGTACCATTTCTTAGCAAGATTGGCTGTTCAGGAAAATCATCCCATTCACAATGACTTCAAAGTAAAATAAAATAAAATACAATAAAAAATGCTTGGGAATTAGTCTAACCAGGGAAGCAAAAGACCTGTACAAAGAAAATTATAAAACTTTGAGGAAAGAAATAGAAGACCTGAGAATATGGAAAGATATCCCATATTCTTTTTATTTTTATTATTCATTCAAAATATTCTTACATTTAGGAGCGAATTGTTGCCATACAATCATGAACACATGCATAATGACAAGCAAGCCGAGGCTGATGCCATTCCATGGTCTCCCCACTTTGAGTTCCGCTGGATCCCATGTTTCCCCCTAATTAACCCTGGTGTGTGTTAGGCTTCTCATGGAAGTTGAAGGTTCCCCACTGGGTTGATACCCCCATATTCCTCCCTACAGCTGCCTTGATATACCTCATATTCCCTCCCCCCTTCCCTGTCACCCTTCCTTTATCCCCCAGCATCATAGGCAAGGTTCCCCTGCTCATGTAAAAATTCACCCATGTTGAGGTTATTATTAGCTTAGCCAGCTATCAGTCTGTTTCTGATTGTATTCCAGCTTCCACCTATGAGAGAAAATATTCAGCCCTCGAGTCTCTGAGTTTGGGATATCTCACTCAGCATATTTTTTTCCATCTCCATCCAGTTGGCTGCAAATGCCATGATATTGTTCTCTCCAGTAGCAGAGTGGAATTCCATTGTATATATGTACCACAGTTTTTGAATCCACTCGTCCAATGAGGAGAATCTGGGTTGGTTCCATAGTCTAGCTATAGTAAATTGAGCTGCTATATATAAAACATTGATGAAGCTGTATCTCTGTAATAGGTCAATTCTAGCTCTTTTGGGAAAATACCCAGGAGTGGGATGGCTGGGTCATAAGGCGATCAGGTCTAGTTTATTGAGGAGTCTACACACTGGTTTCCAGAGTGGCTGTACCAGTTTGCAGTACCGCCAACAGTGTGACAGTGTTCCTCTCTTCCCACAGCCCCTCCAGCATCTGTCATTGTTCGTATTCTTCATTTTTGCCACTGTGACAGGAGTGAGGTGGACTCTCAGTGAAGTTTTGATTTGCATTTCTGTGATTTTTAGTGATGTAGAGCATTTTCTCATATGTTTATGGGCTTTTTGAACTTCTTTCATTGAGAAATTTCTATTTAACTCTCTTGCCCATTTATTGATTAGAATATTTGTGGTTTTGGAGTTCAGTTTTTTGAGTTCTTTGTATATTCTGGATATTAGCCCATTGTCCGAGGTGTAGCAGGCAAAGATTTTCTCCCATTCTGTAGGTTCTCTCTTGATGCTCTTGACTAATTTTTAGCTGAGCATAAGCTTTTTAGTTTAATGGCATCCCGTTCATTTACTCTTGGCTTTAATACTTGTGCCATGGGAGTCTTGTTAAGGAAGGCGGTGCCGAACCCTATGTCGCGTAGTGTTGATCCTACCTTTTCTTCAAAGATTTGTAAAGTTGCTAGTTTAATTTCCAGATCCTTGAACCATTTTGATTAAATGTTTGTGCAGGATGAAAGGTAAGTATCCAATTTCAGTTGTCTGCATATGGCTGTCCAGTTTATCCAGAACCATTTGTTGAATAGGCTGCCTTTCTTCCACACTATGCTTTTGCCCCCTTTATCAAAGATCACATGATTAAAGATTTGAGGATTTGTCTTGGTATCTTCTATTCTGTTCCATTGGTCTTTAGTTCTGTTTTGATACCAATACCACGCTATTTTTGTTACTAAAGCCCTATAGTATAATTTTAGGTCAGGAATTGTGACACCTTTTGCTTCCTCTTTCTTGCTTAGTAATGTTTTAGCTATTCTGGGTCTTCTGTTACTCCATATGAATTTGATAATTGTTTTTTCTATATCTGTGAAGAATGTCATTCGTATCTTAATGGGGATTGGATTGAATTGATATAGGGCTTTCGGTAGAATGGCCATTTTGATTATATTGATTCTAATCAAGAACATGGAATGTTTTTCCATCTACTGAGGTCTTCAGCAATTTCTTTTAATGTTTGATAGTTTTTGTTGTAGAGGTCCTCAATATCCTCTGTTAGATTGATGCCCGTGTATTTTATTATTTTTGAGGAAATTGTGAATGGGACAGACTTCCTGTTTTCTCCTTCAGTGCAATTGTTGCTGTAGTATAGGAAAGCTAATGAATTATGAGTGTTAATCTTATAACCAGCCACATTGATGAAATCATTTATAAGTTCTAGAAGTCTTCTGATCCAGCTTTTTGGGGTCTTCTAGGTTTGGGATCATGTCATCAGCAAATAGAGACATCTTGACTTCCTCTTTTCCTATCCAAATTCGTTTGGTTTCCTTCTCTTGTCTGATAGCTCTGGCTAGGGTTTCAAGGACTATATTGAATAAGAGAGGTGAAAGTGGACATCCGTGTCTTATTCCTGAATTAAGTGGAAATGCTTTCAGTTTTTCTCCATTAAGCATAATGTTGGCTATGGGTATGTCATAAATGGCTCTTACAAAGTTAAAAGTAACTTCCTTTGATCCCTAATTTCTCCAGAGTTTTGAGCATGAATGGATGCTGAATTTTATCAAAGGTCTTTTCCACATCAATTGAAATTATTATGTGACTTTTCTTTTTAATTCTGTTTAAGTAGTAATTACATTTATTGATTTTCATATCTTGAAACATCCTGCTTTCCTGGAATGAAGCCCACTTGATCATGATGTATTATCTTTTTAACGTATTTTTGGATCTAGATAGCTAGAATTTTATTAAGGATTTTTGCATCTATGTTCATCAGGGAAATTGAAATTGGTCTGTAGTTTTCTTTTCTTGATGTGGTTTTGTTGGATTTTGGTATCAGGATTATATTTGCTTCATAAAAATTGTTTGGGAGTGCTCCAACCCTTTCAATTTCATGGAAAAGCTGGTAGAGGATGGATATTAATTCTCCTGTAAATGTCTGGTAGAATTCTGCCGTGAATCCATCATGGCTGGGCTATTCTTTTTTGGAAGGCCTTTGATTGCTGATTCAAGTTTGCTACTGAGATTGGTTGATTTAGAATTTAAATATCCTCTGGTGCTAATTTGGGAATGTCATATGTGGCCAGATATTTGTCCATTTCTTCCAGATTATCAATCTTGGCAAAGTATAATTTTTTCAAAATAAGTTCTGATGATCTTCTGGATTTTGGTTGAGTCAGTGGTATCTCCATTTTTGTCTTAAATTTTGTTGATTTGCTTCACTTCATTTTTCCTTTTGGTGAGGTTGTCAAGGGGTCTGTTAATCTTATTCATTTTTTCAAAAATGAACTCTTTGCTTTGTTGATAATTTTTACTGTTTTTTTTGTTGTTGTTCTCAATTGCATTGATTTCAGCTCTGATTTTAGTTATTTCCTGTTCTATTAGGTTTTGGACTGGATTGTTCCTCTTTTTGTAGGGATTTGAATTGAAGCATAAGACTATTTATTTGGCTCTTTCTTGATTTTTGATGAAGGTACTCAGTGCTATAATTTATCTCTTAAGAAAGTTTTCATACTATCCTAGAGATTTCAATATGTTGTTTCATCATTCTCATTTGTTGTCAAGAATTTCTGTTCTTATTACCTCTTTTATCCATTGTTTGTTTAAGAGAGTATTATTCAATTTACAAGTATTTGAGTTGTTTCTGTTGTTTTTCTTGCTGTTAATTACTAAGACCATAGCATTATGGTCTGACAAGATACATGGGAATATATCAACTTTTTTGTGTTTGTTAAGATTAGCTCTGTGGACGAGGATGTGGTGTATTTTGGAGAAGGATCCATCAGCTGCTGAGAAGAAGGTAAACTCAGCCAATTTAGGATAAAATATTCTGTAAATGTCTGTTAAGACAAGTTGATTAATAGAGTTGTTTAGAGATATCTTTGTTGATTTTTTGCTTTGATGATCTATCTATTGTTGATAATGGTGTATTAAAGTCCCCAAGTATTATTGTGTTGAGATCAATGAGAGGTTTAATGTCCTTGAGTACTCTTTCCATATATTTGGGAGGGTTGTAATTGGGGGCACAAATGGTAACTATCCTTATGTCTTCTTGATGAATTTTCATTTTACTATTTTTATAGTGACCTTCTTTGTCCTTTCTGACTAGTTTTTGGTCAAAATTAACTTTATCAGATATTAGGATCACAGCTCCAGCTTGCTTTCTTGGACCACAAGACTGGTAGATATTTTATCAACCTTTCACCTTCAATCTGTGTCTATTTTTGATTGTGAGGTGTGTCTCCTGCAGGCAGCATATTGTTGGATTTTTTTTTTTGATCCAGTAAGCCAATCTCTGTCTTCTGATTGGAGCATTGAGTCCATTCACATTCAGTTAGAATAGATATGGAAATCTGGGTCCCTGATGTGAGTATTGCTGTGTTTTGTGCCATCTTGGATATCTTTTGGTGCGGTTTCTGATTTTTGATTTTCTTTTATTTAAGGGTTTTAGAAGTTGTTTGCATGTTCCTCTGAACAAAGTATGTCCTTGAGAATTTTCTGTAGTGCAGGCTTTGTGTTCATGTATCTTGCTAGCTTGAATTTATCATTGAAGTGTTTAATTTCCCTGTCTCATTTAAAGCTGAGTTTTGCAGAGTATATCATCTTTGGCTGAAAATTGTTTTCTTTCAGAGTTTGAAAAATAATATTCCTTGCTCTCCTGGCCTTTATTATCTGATCTGAGAAATTCATAGTAATTGTAATTGGTCTGTCTCTGAATGTGATTTGGTGTTTTTCCCTTGCTGCTTTTAGGATTCCTTCCTTGATTTCTCTGTTATTCGTTTTATAGATGACATGTCTCAGTGAGTTTTTCATTTGGTTAGGTCTGTTTGGTGTCCTTTAGGTGTCTTGAATTTTATTTTCTAGATCAATTCTGATATGGGGAAAATTCTCCTTGGCAATTTCACTTGGAAGGTTCTTAATACCCCTTGTTTATTTTTCAATATTTTCTTCAGTCCCAATTACTCTCCTGTTATTTCTTCTCATCTTGTCAAATACTACTTGGAAGTTCTGATCATGTACAATAAGTTTCTTTTCCTGTCTATCCTCCTGCAATTCAACATTGCTCACCCTGTTTTCATTATCTACTCTTTGTTCTTCGAGAGCTGGGGTTCTATTTTCTATTGCATTTACTCTGGTATTAGTATCTTCCAATGAGCTTTTGATTTGGTTGACATTATTTTTCAATTTTGAAAGCTCTGCTACATTTCTTTTCAGAATGTCTGGCTCTTTATATATGTGGTCTCTCATCTCCTGAAATTGGTTTTATCCCTTTCCTTAAATCTTCTTTCAATTCTTTGATTCAATTACTAGTCATATTGTTAATAAAATTTTTTAGGTTTTCATCTAGGACCCTGACCATGGAATCCTTGTATGTGGAGCTGTGAGGTTGAGGTGGAGGATTGTTTCCATTTTTCCTCATTTTTAGTTACAGGGAGTGTGGCTTGAGGTCAGACACTGAATAATTCTCTTGGGGGCTTTGTTGCTGTTATTGGAGTTTTTTATACCTTTGCTTCATTGACCTGGGATACAATTTGAGTAGCACAGTTTAGGAATTGACAGTAAAGAGAAGAAGAGGGTATTAGAGAGTGGGAGTCTCTTCAGCCCAAGGAGACTGAGGACCAGTTTCCTAAAATGCAGGCTTCCCCTGTTCGAACCACAGTGACATAATATAGCAGTGAAACACAAGAAGTCATAGTGACAGTAAAAATCAACACCCCCAGACACACAAACAAACAAAAATACATACATCCAGGAGCACCAAGTTCAACAAAAACAACAACAGCACAAGAAATAAAGAGTTGGGAAGGTTTTGAATTACTACTGCCAAGGTCAATATGTACCATGGGAGAATGTGTTCATACCTGACTTCTAGGTGGAGTCACTTCCAAGATGAGCTTGTTGGAGGGAATGAATTCTGGTGATCTCACCTGACAGTGAGATTTCCAGGAGGCCTCCCAGTAGTTTTCTCCTGTAGAGGGGTTGCAAACATTCACCTTCCCTGCTTCCTGTGATAACAGACTTCAAGGCCACCCAAGTTGCACTCTTGGGCAGTTTAGTGTCTGCCTGCCCAAACTCCTGTCCCTCTTCAGCCAGGGACCCAGAAGCTGCTGGGAGTCTTGTTGATCAGGTGCAGCTGTAAGGGACTCTTACTGTTCCAAGGAGAGTGTCCAACCTGGACTGAGCTCCCCCAGGATCATTATCGCCCCACTCTTGGGTGTCTTGAGGTCCTCAGTGGCCCCAAGAGATGATGTCTGGGGCGATCACAATCCCCGCAAAGGGAGGCAGTAATGAAGGAGACACCCACCTATTAGACTAGTGTTTGTGGAGATCTTAAATGTAACCACTAGGGGGCATGGAAACCCAGTCCCACTAGGCAAGCCCAGGACCTATGGGATTGCATCTGTACACAGAAATCAGTGTCTGAAAGTGTAGGAAGGCACTAAGTGTAGAATTCCCCTTTTGTTCATAGGTCCCTGAGGCTGACATTAGCCACTGCCTTGTCTGAGAGCTTCAGGCAGTGTCTGTTGAACCTGCAGCCTAAGACCACCCTGGCTAATTAGGTCCTATTGATCAGAGTCATGGTCACAGACTCCTCCTGCAGTTCAGGCATGTAAGGGGTAGGCAGGAAGCCTCCAAATGTGGTCGCAAGACCAGAAGGGAGGGTCTTCCAGTCTCATGAAGCCCCCAGGGCAGACAAACCATGAGAATTTGGAGCTGCTCCTCTAGACTGAGTTCCCTAATCTGCACTGTAGTTGGTGGTTTTAGTTTCACTTCTGATGAAGCCATGTCCCACACTGCCCTCCAGGAGGTTTCAAGATGGCGGTGCCACCCTACTTCTTTGCTCCATCAAATTTAGGATCTCTAATTTGGTATTTTAAAGCAGATTCAGGCCTGCTGCCATCGCACAAGGGTCCCATTCCCAGGTTCTGCTGAGTGCTCACCACTGTGTCTGAATTAAATTAATTGTATGCAGGTTCATCCCCTCCAGGCGAATTCCCTGCCTGCCAGCTGGGTAGCTGGTGGTGGCTGTGTAACTTTCAACTTGACTACAGCTCTGTGTTACTAAACTTCCTTATTTGGATGGTGATGAATTTGGGGAGGAATTTTGCTGTTCATCCACTTCACAGTAAGGCACTTTTCCCACCGTTGGTATTCCACATTCATGGAGAGACTTCTTGTTCAGCACTGCTTAGTGCCCGCCGCCACTGCCCCCATCTTTCACAATCTGATCTAAACACTCTGATTGGAAATCTTCTTGTCCTTAATTCATTGATTCTTCTTTTTCTTGGAGATGTCTTTTGAACTTCTACCAGAAATTGTTTCTTTGGGGAAACCAGTCCTTCCCAGAAACTCAGGCGACTTTCCCAGACTGAGTCGGTTAGTGTTTCAGGCACCGGGCTGTGGCTGCAGCCCTGCCACTTTGGGCAGTGTGCATGGTCTGCTTCTGACAGCCCCTGGTCTACCTGCCAGTTGCAGCAATAGCTCTTGCTCTCCCATGTTTCTTAATAGATAGAATGAATTGAGTTAATTCTACCAAAAGTACTACACAGATTCAGTGCAGCCCCCATCAAGATACTACTGATATCTTTCACAGATACAGAAAAATCAATTTTTACTTTCATTTGGAAGAATAAGAGACCCAGAATAGCCAAAGCAATACCAAGGAAGAAAAGCAAAGCAAGAGACATCACAATACTCAATCTGAGACTATTCTACAGAACTATAGTTACAAAAACAGCATGATATTGGTATCAAAATAGACATATAGTGTGTGTGTATGTGTGTGTGTGTGTGTGTGTGTGTGTATGAATGTATATAATGAACTATGGAGATGTATATATATCCCAATAGCTGTGTATATATATGTACACACACACACACACACACATACATCAATGTTGCAAGCAGCACAATTCACAACTATGGATATATATATATATATATATATATAATCATGGAATTCTACTTGACTATTAGAACATGAAGTTATGGCCTTTTCTGGTAAATGGATAGAGATGGAGAAAATCATGCTGAGTGAAATTAGCCAATCCCAGAAACTCAAGTGCTGAATGTTTTTTTTCTCATACGTGGAAGCTAGAGTAAAATATGGAAAAAGTGAAAGAATAATAAATTTAGAAAACAGATTTATCAGACACAGATTACCAATCACACTGGAGGCAGCCTCACAGACTAGGGGTCCGGGAGAGTGCAGAGGGGGAGGGGTGGAGGGAGGAGGAGAGGATGAATTGGATAAGGGGGCGTATGAAGTATACATGCTTGACAGTCTAACAACAAACCCCTACAATGTATGAAACTATAATGCACCAATATAATGCACACTATTTTTGATAAATATAAGTGCGATTGAGGGTCCATGTTTTTAACTTCCTTCCTGAACTATTGAAAGTGACCCTACATAACAATGTGGGCTGCTGAGCTTTGGCGGTATGTGGTCTCTTTCTCTGGGGCATGAGTCATTTGAAACCTTTTGGATGACACTGTCCAGCCTGAGTTCTCACTGCTCTGGCTTCCTGACTGAAGGGGAGAAGTAGCTTCTAGTTAGAATTCGTTGATTCAAACCTCACCGAGCACCCCCATGTGGACGGTGCAGAGCACCGGGACAGAGGAGCAATTTCAACACGTTGACATCTTGTGTCCATGCTGCTCCCGTACGAGAGGAGAGAGGCGACACACACGAGCCCTCCGTAGCTGTGGACATCTGGACTTTGGATTGAGTCTCTGGATCCGCACTTTTGAAAATCTGCTTTTCTTATGAGCTCCCAAGCTTTATGTAAAAAAAATTGAAATTATGTCTGTATCTTTCACCCTTTACACAACTCAAATCAAAATGGAACAAAAACTTAGGAATCAGACCAAAAACCTTACAACAGAGAGAAGAAAACACAGGGTCAACACTCCATCATACAAAGCCGGCACCAAATTCCGTAATAAGACCCCCAAGGCCCAAGAAACAAAACCAATATTCAATAAGTGTGACATTATTAAACTAAAAAGCTTCTGCACAGCTAAGGAAACAAGACAGTGAAGAGAGAGCCTACAGAATGGGAGAAAATCTTAGCCAACTACCCCTCTGATAGGGGACTAATATTCAGAATACAAAAATAACTCAAAAAACTTAACATGAAAAACAAAACAAATAAACCAATCAACAAATGGGCAAAAGAACTAAACAGAAATTTCTCAATAGAAGAAACACAAATGGCCAACAGATATATGAAAAAAAATCTTCAACATCTCTAGCAATAAGAGAAATGCAAATCAAAACTACTTTAAAATTTCATTTTAGTTAGAATGGCAAAGATCAAGATCACAAACAATAATAAATGCTGATGTGGTTGTGGAGAGTAAGGAATACATCTATGTTGTTGGAGGAATGGAGGAATTGCAGACTAGTTCAACCACTCTGGAAAGCAGTTGGAGAGTCCTCAAGAAACTAGGGATGGAACCATTCTATGTCCCACTCCTGAGGATCTAAACTCCACATACTACAGTGACACAGCCACATCAATGTTAATAGTAGCACAATTCTCAATAGCTAGATTATGGAATCTACCCACATGTCCACCGTCACTAGATGAGTGAATTAAGAAACTGTGATATTCATATACAATGAAGTTGTATTCAGCTATTAAAAAGATTGGAATAATGACATTTGCTGCCAAATGGATGGACATGGAGAATATCTTGCTAAGTGAAATTAGCCAAACTCAGAAACTTCAAAGTCCTGTGTTTTCTCTCTCCTTTGTGGAAGTTAGAGTAAAATAAAGGAAAGGTGAGAGGGATAGGATTACCTAAAGAACCATTCAAATGCAAATTAATAGAAGAAGTAACTAATAGTAGAGATAGGAGAAGGGGTGAGGGGAGGAAAGATAGAAGGAGGAATGGGAGGGTAGGGCTGGGGAGTATATTCTGCACCTATTTGCAGAAGAAAGGTACCATGGGATGGGAGCAGGGAGGGGCGAGTGCTTGGGTGGGATATTGGCCAAATTAGATTGTTATATTGTGTGCATGTATGAATACATAAAAACAAATCCCATAATTATGTACAACTGTAATGCACCAATAAAAATGTGGAAAAAAATAAAATTAAACAAAAAATCCCTCTTATAAAGCTCTGTAAAGGAAATTCCCTTTGCAAAAATCTAGAAAAGAAGCAAGTTTCTAGACTGTTCTGATAATAATATATATTCTTGTGTTATGAATACTTTGAAGGTCTTAACCAATGTTCCACTTCACTTCGAGATGTTAATACAGAACGAAATTGGTGCTGTAGAGGTCCACGTATTAATTTCAACGTATAAATTACCCAGTTTTGTCACCTCCTCTATCCTTATTTTCTGACACTTTGCTTTCCATGTCTGTCACTGCATGAGGCACTTGTTCCTGTACTTAAAATCATGGAACTTTTCCTTTCTTTCCCAGTAAGGTGGGACACTGTCAGGCAGCCTTCGAATCCATGTGAAAGTTAGAGAGCAGCCATGGTTTAAAGGAACTAATGGAGCAGGCTGCCTTATTCTGAGGGTTACGATGAGCACCCTGGAGGTTGGTCCAGAGGTTCAAGAGCAGAGTGAATGAGCTTCCTGACCTTATCTTGGTCTTTCCCTCCTTGGTCATCTTGGGTTCCAGATACATGTAACCTCATGTGTATTTACAAACAAGAAGCGGAGGAGGCAGGTCAAAAAGCACCTCACACTCAAGTGAGACTCATTTCTTGGACTCACTGGCTGGGGACTTCTACTCCCATGATTGTCAGGACCCTTGCTTGGTGATCATTTCTAGGTGGCTTTTCTCTGCCTGCTCATTTTACAATGGACACAAAGTCACACAAATAAAGGAGCTCAAAGTGGATATTGAGTACCCAAACATCAGCCTTTGACATGGGTATAAATAAATAAGCAATCATGGTTCCTTTTTGTGCCATTGCAATATTTCATAATAAAAATTAGCATTTACATAGCTTGTTAAACCTTTTAAATGGACTTTATATCTGTTTCCATTGCTCTATATTAGTTTGCTACACTTTTCTACTAAATCATTAGAAATATTTGTCACTTTCTATAACTACAAAAGTGGAATTTTCATTTAAATGATTAATGCTGTGGTTCTCTGTATTACTCTTTGTTATTTATATAATTTCTTTAACCCAATTTCTTCTGATAGTTTTTCTATTGTGAGAATAGATATTAATTTGACAAAATTTGCTAAGACCTTTCACAAATGCCATAAATCCCATTAGAAATTAATTATTCAAGACGCAAAGAATGTTTTATGGAGCTTTTAACCGAGTCTCCAAGTCTGAGGCAATGGTTCAAGAGGGGCCACAGTTACTATTACCTTGGCTTCCCACCACTTCATATAACTGCCAATGCAATTTATTGCCAAAGAAGTATTTATTATGAAATATGAGTGCTACATGAAAATAGACTTTTCCTTGATTTCTTTAGAATTAGAACCACCCAGGCAGTATTTCAGAATTTTCAAAATATTATTTCTCTTCTTGTCCTTCCATTGTGTTCTTAGCATTTAACAAATGAGAATACTTAAAACATCCTCCCACACGTGTTATTTCCATGTTCTTACCTGTTTCCTGCTTTCTCCTGGGTCACTGGTGCACCTCCGTCCCTTGCTGGCCTTCCCAAATCCTTCCATTGTGTGTTTCTGGCCTGTTTCCCATATTCCAGTTACCACATTGCTCCTCCAAAGCAAAATTTCTACCTTTATTACTCAGCAGAAACAATCTCTGAACCTTAGTTCACTTAACAACTGAAGAAAAGTATTGCAAAATTTCTCTCAGCCATGAGACAGAGGTGGAGTAGCACGCCAGAAGCAAGCTGCTATTCAGAAATGAGAGCAGGAAGATGGCATTAGAGTGGTGTTCATCTGGCATATTTTAACAGATTATGTAGTATCTTATTTGTTTAATATTTAATTAACATTGAACAGATAATTTCATTTCTCAAGAGTATGATACAAAAACATGTACCTGAAGTACATTTAAGACTTATCTTTTGCTATTATTTATTTAATAAAGACTGAAGTTTTCTAAGAGAAATATTTAAATCATTATATTTTAAACAAAATATCATGATCAAGTGGGCTTCATTCCAGGTATGCAAGTCTGGTTCAACATAAATAAATCAATAAATGTGATTCATCACTAAAATTAAGGACAAAGCATATGATCATCTTCATAGATGCAGAAAAGGCCTTTGATAAAATCCAGCACCCATTTGTGCTCAAAACTCTGTAGAAAATAGGGATCAAAGGAATGTATCTTAACTTCATAAAGGCCATATGTGCCAAACCCTGAGCTAGTATAATAAATCTTCGTAGACATAAAACCTAAGGTTCACTGCTCGCCTACCTAAGTTTCTGCTGTGTGATAACAGTGTTCTCTCCCTAGAACTTTTAAATTATGTAATGTAGTGAGTTATCAAAATGCATTCTTGATGGTGTAAGTCCACAGATGACGGCATTAGACCACCCATCGCCTTTCGGACGGTGAAGCGTGAAATCATGACCACCCTCTTGCAAAGTTCTTCACCTTTTGGAGTCTGGAAGAAGGCGGGCCACAAGCGTCTGCTCAGAATGAATCTGGCAGCTGTTACTGCAGTCCTTCGCCAGTTGGGAATGCCTCATTTCCTCCAAAGTTCTACAAAGGTGTTGCGAACATCAACCACCCCTGGGTGGCCTGAAGGCGATGCCCTTGGGTCCCTGTTCTAGCACCATCACCCACACAGCACCAGCCTGAGCCTGCCCTGCTGCTGGCTCTGGCCAGAGGGAAGGAAGGCAGCAGCATGCATGATCCCAGGGAGACTGGACTCACATGGAGCTTGCTCTCCTTGCTACACAAGGATCACGGCTGCTGGGGACTGAAGCTTAGGACAGTCTGCAGGAGGGTGGGGCCCACAGCCCAGTCAGTGCCAGTGCCCTGGCAGCAGGCTAAGTGACCAGCCAGCCCCAGCCATCAGGACATAGAAGCGTCAGCCCAGACGAGGCAAGCCGTCCTGGCTCTGGTGGCAGGACTGTCCAGCTGGTCAGTTTGCCTGCAGGCAGTAGTCAGTAGGTGCTTTTCGAACCACTGAAATTGGCGTTGGCTTGTCCAAGAGTAGACTGTGGCTGATCAAATGCTAGTTTAACAGACTTTGTCTGCACAGTATTTCTGTTATGTGGTGCGCTGCTCCTATTACTTACTTTCATTAGTTGACTCTGTCTTCTGTTCAACTTATTTGGTAAAAATCCACTCTGACTTTCTTCCAAGCAGCAAAATAAGTTTTATTTTACAAGAATAAAAGTCCTTTTTAAATTAAGGTAAATATCTTCATATTTCTCATTGAATACAACTTGTTAGATAAATTAGAAAATGATTACTAATTAAAATTTAATATCATTGGTTTATGTTCGAAATATCATCTAAAAACAAGGATAAATTCATATGCAGTTATTCTCTGCCTTGCTTTTAGTTATGCAGTGTGTGATGTAGGTGCAACTTAAATTTTTCAATGAAGTGAGAAAATATAAGCATTTTTTGGTACATATGGATACAATCACAAGTGGGAAAATGGTGTCCAGATTCTAGAAATTATTAAATGAGATTAAATTTTCAACATTCCTAAATCAGTCCACAGATCAGAAGACATCATGATCAAACGCTTTTTCTGTGTGTCATGTAAAGAAAGAACAAGACCTCCTAGGGCTTAATTGGACTGTGACCTAGCATGCAAGTTGACTTCTTAAAGGGGTTAGAAGATATTTAACTTCTGATGAGATGAAATAAGATAAAGATTGGCTATAATTGGAATGAATATTTCATGATATGATTTGCTAAAGTTGATTTTAACTATTTTTTGAGATAGTATATTTATTTAAAGAAACCATACAACTTTTATCTGTGGATCTCTTTTCCTCAGCTGTGTTGAGAGAATGAACATTACTAAGCTGCAGAGTGGCTCTTCAGAAGTGGTTTTCTCTGCTAGGAATGGGTATTGAGAATCGCTAGAAAAATTCTTTCTATTCACATAGTGGTGGGGAGGGGGGAAGCACGCACATGTAAGTCAGATGTGTATAAATCTTCCAAATAAAGTATTCTCAAAACTTTTAGTGAAACACTTGAGCTCTTTTCTGGAAACACAATATTTTATATTGGATTTTCTGTTTGAAATGGATACTGCCTCTTCTTAACAAAGACTTTTAATGATCTCTTCAAATTCTTGATAGTCATATTGATGTGAATATTAGTTCACATAGGTTGATTAAAAAAGCAATAGACATTTATAGCAATTCAAAATTTTTAATAATTGATTTTTATTGACACATATAGTATTGAATTACATGTGGAATTAATTTTCCTGATGACATGGCAAATAGATGTTTTATTGCAAAGACATTTAAATTAAGTGTTTTAATGTCAGGGAATTTGAGATACTACTGAAGTTCATTCTCAGGAAATAGGCAAGCATGCGTAGGGCCGTCACCCTGTGCTGACCCAGGCACCACGTAGCAGGCTGCAAAAGGGGAAGATTCGTGTTGACCGTGAGGACGGCAAGTCACGGCTGTGTCCAGGGGGCCCCACTGGCCGCCTGCCCTGGCACAGCTGAGCCTCCAAACCACAGTGAGGCTGTCCTCTTTCAGGCACCTGGAGAACACTGCACAGGCCCACCTGGTCCCCTTGGTCATGGTGAGCTACAGTGTGCTCTGCAGCTGCCTGGAGAGGCAGGGTCCTGAACACCCCAGCCTCCCTCCAGCAGGCTGCATGAGTGGCCTCTGCTCCCCTCTGCTGGACCAGCCCAGATGAACCTCCCTGTGGGCCGCTCAAGTTAGCTGCCCAAGAGGCAGGGGCCTGCCGAGTGTCATATCCCATGGCACACCTGCACCCACACTTGCAGAACCTGCCTCAGCTCCAGGCTGGGAAGCCAACCAAGAGTCGGGGTGCTTTCTCTGTCCCTTGGCTGACCCTGCCCTCTGTGCTGGTAGACCTTTGCGCCTCCTCTTGGCTGACACGGTAAGACAGAGCTCACTGAGCCTCCTGGCTCTGACGCCAGTTTGCCTCTATGTGCTGTTCCTGACCCCTCTCCTACCCTTCCTCCAGGCAGATTGAGCGCTTCTTGTTCCACGTGGCTTCTGGTCACCAAAGCTTTGCCGGTAGGCCAATTCCACCTGCCTCTTCCTCTCCACTTTCCCTCCTATTGACGTCTTTCCTCGTCTAAATTTGGTCAACATCATTCTGCAATTCCTAAAATACTTCTGTAGCTCACTGCATATTGTCTTGCATTATAGTTTTCCTTTTCCTGTATCCGATTCTCCTGCAAGAGGAGTTGAGGGTCTTCTTCCTCACTGTGAGCCTTAACACTGAGCCTTAACACTGAGAATGGATTCGCTCAGCGTTAACCCACAAGCCAGCACGATCGGCTGCCTGAGGAGCGTGGATTTGAAGTTCTATATGTCAGTTTGTGACCCATTTTGAATTATTTGAACCGCTGACTGTGGACACATGGTCTACTGACATCCCTGCACATCGCGGATTTGGCCGCACTGTGGTTTTAGTCAGAAGCATCTATCAAGACTCAAGGTTTGATCTCGACCATATCCCAGCTTCAAAAGTTGTCTCCATAGTTGTTCACCTCCTGCTCTTGGGCGTGGTTCCTCAGGTGAGAAAATCTCTACAGTAGCTTTATTCACAGTTACCACACATAGGACGCCATTCCTTGAGTCGGGAGCACAACTGTTCCAAACTTAACGGCTTCAACTCTTATGAGGAGTCTGACCTTCACATGTGACACCACTCCAGAACTCAGGTTTGTCACATAGACTGCCTGGGCACGAGATCACTGCAGACACGTAGTGTTATCTTTATGTACAAATAAGGAAAAATAGGCACTTTTGCCTTAGTTGGAATCTCCTCTGTCATAGCATATCTGTAAGAATAAGTGAGCGATCCGGGTGGGAGGCTGTTTTGCAGGTCACCTTCCAGGAGCTAGGAAGGTCACTGCACTTCCCTCTCTCACGTGAGTGCCCTGCGAGGAAGAGCTCCCCCTAGAGGTGGTGCCGCTCTGCGTCATTCCCACTGTGCTTTCAATCTGTGCACCTTTTACCACGCCACAAGGACACAAGGGAAAATTTGAACAGACTTGTTTCCACTAAAGTAAACTTGCCAATTTCTGAAAGTTGTCATTATTATTATTATTAGTGGAGGAAATGGAGCAGTGGCTGTATTGGGAAAGAGGTTGTGAGGTGTGACCTCTAGACCCACCTCCAGGGGCTGTTAAAAGTGTTTTCTCCTCAGCCCTGACGGAGACATGGGGGGACTGTGGGAGCATCAGTGATGTGGGCGGTTCCTGCACTCTTAGCAAGCAGAGAGCCTAGAGGCCAGGAGAAATGTGGCACCGGCAGGAGCGAGATGCAGGTTTTGATAAATGGCAATTCTTGCACACTATGTGAGGAGGACAGGGAAATGCTGCTCATCCACCTTGCAATGTTAGTGTGTCTGGGTGCGGGGGATTCAATTCCAGAATAGAATACTATAAGTAATTTCTGCTGTGTGCAGGAAAAGGCTGAACCAGAGCACAGGCGAGCATGGGACACATGCACTGAATCAGGTTTTCCGCCACAGTCAGCGTATTTACAGAAGGAACCGAGCAGCAACAGCACTGATTGGCATGGACTTCAATTTCTCCAGCTCAAGATGCTGTTCTGCAATCAGCTGGAGTATTAATAAAATTTCAACGACGTGCAATGGTCACTGGCTATCTTTAGTCAATTTTAAATCAGTCTGAGCTGTAGAGAGTTAATTTTATAGAAAACTGCTCTTGCTAAGGTGTCCTCCTTAATTCTATTCAGTATCACACACATGTGTGTGCAGTTACGCATATGTGTGCTTATACATGTGTCCACATACACATAATATAGAAAATGTTTACCATATTCTAATAGTTGAAAAATATGTCAAATATCACATATCTTTAACTGAAAATTCAATTCTGAAAAAGCTGTTGAGAAATACCTATTACCCAGT
>PVKS010030738.1:0-24093 GCA_004027875.1 Aplodontia rufa
CAAAATATGGTTTAAAAGTTACTCAAACTTCAAATAGCTTCTATAGCCTTAAATTTTGATGAGTTGGGTGTAAATGAATCAGAAACATATGGATTTCATTTCCTTTGTAATATAGATGAGCTTAAAAATCAAGTAGAACAGTGATTGCCAAAGCACATTCCAGAAGAAATCTTAGTACAGTGTTTCTCAACCAAATCCAGTAAAGTTGTTTTCATTTGTCTTCTTAATGAATTCTAGTAAAAAATTGGCACAGTGTTTATCTTAACTTTTCCTTATTTTAATATTTCATTTGAGAATACCCCTTATTTTAAAATGCAAGCTTTATGAATGATAGATATTACATTGGTTGTGTTTTCCTGTTCAATGCATGAAACTGAAAAAAAACTTATATTCAGATTTACTAATATAAATAGAAATTGAATAGACTATACCAGTTTCCCTGAGGGGCAAGTGAGTGGATGGGAGAAAATATTATATATGCATATAATTGGGCTTGAAAGGAAATCCAAAAATGTAGGTTTGCTGTAGAGATTCATCTTTGATTTTTTTCCTACATATTGATTTGATCAATCCCTACTTTCAATTGAGAGACCTTGGAGAACAGAGACTATAAGTTTCATCTGTTTGTATGGTATTTAGAAAGCCATATTTCTCTATGAATTGTTGGATCATTGATGAAATTACATTAAAGAATTTTCAAATCATCACAAGTCTCACATTTATCTTAAAAATGCATACATAGTAATGTTTACAGCAGCACAATCAAAAATGGCCAAGTTATGGAACAAGTCTAGGTGCTCACCAATATATGTACAGATAAAGAAAATGTGGTATATATACACAGTGAAATATAACTCAGACATGAGGAAGAATGAAATTATGTCATTTACTTGTGAATGGATGGATCTAGAGAACATCACGCACCAGACCCAGAAAATCAAGAGTTGAATGTTTGTCTCGTATATGAAAGCTACAGAGAAAAAAAGAATAAAAGAAGGGAGTGACATGGAAATAGAAAGGAGAACAGCAGAGTAGAAGCAGGACACCAAAAGTGAGGGATAAGGGGGGGGGGCAAAGTGGAAGAACTGGGTAATAAAGTTGATCAAATTACTTCGTGTGCACATGTGAATATGTCATAATGCATTTCAGTTTTACATAGAATGCTACAATTAAAAATAAATAAATGAAAACCAAAAGAGGAAGGAGATGAGGAGGAGGGGAGGAATTACATGCATTTATGATTATGTCAAAAAAAATCTCATTATTATATATTAACTACAATGCAGCAAAAAACCTCAAAGGCCCAATAAATTTATTATTTCTGTATTGCAAAGCTCAATTTTAAGTGCCAATCATATCAGCTTCTTTATAGGATTGCATAGAATTTCTTTTACTCACACAAAATCAGGTTACCGTGATTAAGATTTAATATAAGAAAAGTTGTTTAACCCTAATGTATTTCCCCAAAGACATTATTATTAGTCTAACAAAACTACTGTTAATTGTTATACACAGAATTTGTCATTTATGGGTCTTGGAACAAGAAAGTATCTATGAACCCTCCACCACTGCACCCTGAACATCAGTAAGCATAAGATGTACATATTACATGGCTCAAAAGCTGATTAGTCCAGAAAGAAAGCAGATTAGTCTGCAGGTAGTGGACATTTACAGTCTGTTTTTCACTTAGGTGGTTACCTAAGAGCAGAAGCTTGAACTGAGTTTTCACAAGAATTGCCCAACATATCAAACTTATCAACTGGTTTTTGACACCTGTGTCAACACCAGACAGAAAGCAATGATTGCAGCTTGTCAGTCACACCCCCTCTACACGCCCCCTGGTGTCACTAATCACAGTGCTGCCAGATGGGACAGTCAATCCAACAATTCAGACTTACTTTATTTTCTGCTAAGTTTTGTTCAAATCTTTGCCCTCTTTGTATAATATTTTTTAACCTCAAACTTAACCATAGAGATGTCTTTTTTAATCTCTTGACAGTCAAGCAGTATGTTAGAGATAAATAAAGCAATGGTAGAAGATGTATTTTTCTAAATAATGTACAACATGTCCTATACCTTTTATATTTTTACAGGCTCATGACACATTTCATCTTGTTGACAGATGGTTTTGACAATCATTGTCTAATCTTTTTTTACTGTCTTTCCACCTCCATTATTACTAACATCTCTGGAAGCACAAGGTGAAGGACAAGATGTGCTAAGTATTGAAATTCTGTGTTTGTATAGTGAGAAGCATGTTTGAGGCAAGCACTACTCTCCTGCCAACGACTTCAACCTTGACCCTCAGGACACCTGATACTTTCATGACGAGAGCAGTGATGTGGTCAAGGGCCTCCCTTGAATGTAATATATTTCTTATCTCTTGCTGCTTTTAGCATTCTTTCTTTGTCTTTGACTTTTGATAATTTGATGATGATGTATCTACATGAATTCCTCTTTGGATTGAATTAAATAAGAGACCCCTGTGCTTCCTATACCTGGATGTTGTCCTCTTTTCCCAGATTTGGGAAATTTGCCCCATCATTATCTTAAATGTGCTTTTGGAGCCTTTCCCCACACCTATTGTCCTTCATAAAATCCTATTATGCATATCATACCTAGTGATTCCTACAGGTATCTTCATTCTTTGTTTCATTTCATTACTATGGATAATTTCAGATGTTTTATCTTTGGGTTCATTGATTCTGTTTTCTACTTGATCAATTCTGCTGCTGAAGCTTTCTACTGACTTTTTTTTAGCTTAGTTGTTGTATTCTTTATGTCTAGAATTTCTCTTTGGTTTTAAAAATCATTCCCATTTCTTTATCCAACTTAATGGCCTATGAATAATTTTCCAAATTTTATTTATTTTCAGTCGACATTGTCTTATAGTTTTCTGAACTTCTTTAAGAAGATTATTCTGAGTTACTTATCAGTTATTTGATAGATATCCACTACTGCCAGATCCATTACTCAAACATTAACTTATTTTACTGGTTACATGTTTCCCAAAATCTTTTTATACCTGAATGTTTGAGGAAGTGGCCACCTCTTTCTGTATTTTCTGGTGTTCTTTAGTGATAGTAGACCTTTATTATTTAATCTGGTATGGGATTCTGGTTGGGCTAGCTTGTGGTGACCTTGGACAGGTAGACCTCACTAGACCAAGGTCTAGTTGGGCTGGGCTGTTACTGACCTTCTGGGGTTGAGTGAACTATTGCTGTGCTATACAGACTGGTAAGACCACTGACTAGATTTTGGAATAGGACAGAAATGTTGACTGGGCACTGCAATTGCCTTTGATCTGACAGTATTGAAGTTTATCTTCCCAGTCTGACCATGCAACAATTTGAGATCTGTAGTTGAGCAGGTTTGCATGTTGAGTTCTGAGATTGAGTGAAGTCTCTGGGGTTATTGCTCAACCATTTGAGGCAAACAAGGCCAAAGACTATGGATATGCATAGGCATAGACTTGCTGCCTGCCCTTTGGTATCTTTTAAGCAGAAAACTAAGAGTAAGTGAATTAGCCACTTGGCCACTGGACCTAGATGGGTGAAAGTCTTCTTCCATGGTTAATCGCTGACCTACCCCTGCCATTCATCCTGGGGAAGGTTCCTGTGCTGCACTGGTTTTTGGCTGGGTAGAAGCTTTGAAGCCAGGACTAGACAGGGCCAAATATTCCCTTTGAAGATAATCACCAGCCTGCACCAATCTCACAGCATTGGGAAGTGTAAAAGAAAACATTGGGGCTACATAGCAAGCCAGACAAAGATTCAATTCTGGATGACCTGTTGACTATAATTTTTATAGAGTATACTGTGCATAGCCAAGTTGGGCCAGAACAGTGGGATAGATTACTGAGAGATCAAAGAAGACACCTGGAGATGGTAGTGAGACATGACATTTACTGACAAATACAGGGAGGATGCACTGGTATCTAATTGGGCAGGTGCTTCACCAGAAATTCCAGTGGTGATGGACTGGACAGGTGTACAGTCATTCACATGCTATCTCCAGTGCTTCACCAGAAAATAGCCCTTCCATCTCTCACAATGTTTTGTCCAGTGACAGCTGACTAGAAGAGCACTTTTGCCTCCACTGTGCACAGTTCTGCATCAGTTACCACAGAAGAGGGGTTTTGTAAGTCAGGTTACAGAAATAGTGACACCACTACCTTAGTTTGCTTTGTCTCGTTGTATGACCAGCATCCCAAGGAACTTGGCATGCAATCAAGAAAGCAGCTTTCTACAGATAGCACTAACTTGCCCTAGTTCCCAGCATACATGAGAGAAACCCAGTGTCCTTTGAGATAATCTTTATCAGGACATTGTGGTTCACACTTGCTCTCATTGTTCCCTTAATTTGGCAAGGTTCTTGGGAACAGAGAGATGCACTTCAAGGACATGGTGTTTTAATGTCCTTCTTTTCTCTCAGGGTGAAGCTGTCGTGGTGTACCACCAGTGGCTAGAAAGAACAATCAGTCCATGCACTGGTCACTGTGAGTCTTACCCTTGCCCTTTATTCATAACTGACTCAGATGGTCCACTCTGCTGATACTACCAAATGTTTCACCTTGGATGAGACAAGAAAGTTCCTCCTGCAAAGGGTCCTAGAATGGTGGGGAAACGAATGGTCACCTCCAACTCTCCATCCCTTTATAAAAATTAGAGGCCCCACGGAATCCTGTGTATGCATCACTGTGCCAAGCATGGGGAAGCGACAATGAGGTCAAAACGGAAAATTTCCTTTTACTTTTGGATGCTGCTGTTTTTAGTTCTATCGTCCACGGTGTTCTCTTAGCTTCACTCTCATATTTTGAACTATTTACAAAGGTATTCTTAACTTTGGATATTTGTTAGTTGGATTTTGGGGGATATGTGAGAATGGAACTGGAGAATTCTTGTTCCACTTTCTGTTTCCAATATCACATCTTAATCTCCAGTTTTTGGAGTTGGTGTTAATATTATTTGTATGTGCTTTGTAACACATGGAGACTGCCCACAAAATCATAGTTTAGATGTAGATTTTTTTTTAAACAGTGAGAGAGAGAGAAAGAGAAATTCAGTTTTATTTAGTTTTTCATATGGCTTTCGTTGCTCTGACACTTCATTGTGTACTTGGTGCTGGGGTTCAAACCCATGTCCTCAAGCATGCCAGGCAAGTGCTGTAACCCCTGAGCCACGGCTCCAGCCCCCTAGATGTAGATACTTTTTTTTTTTAAGAGAGAAAGGGACAATGAGACAGAGGGAGTAAAAGAGAGAATCAACTTTATTTAGTTTTTCATGTGACTTTCATTACTCCAACACTTCATTGTGTATGTGGTGCTGGCATTTGAACCTGTGTCCTCGTACATGCTAGGCAAGCACTGAAACTGCACATTGCCAGGCAAGCACTAAAACTGCTGAGCCACCACTCCAGCCCTAAATTTACTGTTTTTAGAGAAAGGCTGTTTGTATATTAATGTGCCTTTAAGGTTATAGGATCAGAAATCAAAAAGCACAGAACTGGGTGCAGTGGTGCATGTCTATAATTCCAGCAACCTCGGAGGCTGAGGCAGAAGGATTGAAAGTTCAAAGCCAGCCTCAGCAACTTATCAAGGTCTTAAGCAATGTAGAGAGACCCTGTCTCAAAATAAAATATAAAAAGGGCTGGAGATATGACTTAGCAGTTAAGCACCCCTGGGTTCAATTCCTGGTAATCCATGCCATCCTGGGGGGGAAAAAGCACGTAACTGGGGAAAAGGAAGGAGGAGGAAGAGGAGAGAGAGAAGGACATGGAGAAGAAGCAGGAGCTTGGTCAGCTTTGTGTGTGATCTCATTCTAGTGTAGAAGTTTTCAAATATTTTTTCAAATATTAGTCATCAACCCTATAAAAGGAATATGAGAAAGACGGGAGGGGGAAATACCCAGAAATGTAATGAGAACTACACATTATTAGACTCTAACAAGCTATTTAAGAACAGAGCAGAACTGAGCTCTTGCCTCTACTTTCTCTTTGGCTCTTGAGATGTCTCCCAAAATGATGTCTTATACTCACACTTCAGTCAGTGCCACAATATTTCAATATGCTCGTTTCCCCCTTCATTATTCCCAGTATTTGGGGGAGGGCCACCAGAGAGTGAATCCAGCTATGCTTAACCACTCAGCCACATCCCCAGTCCTTTTTTTTTTTTTTTTAATTTTAGGTCTCAAGTTAGCTAGGACCTCACAAAGTTGCTGAGGCCGACTTTGAACTTGGAATCCTCCTGCTTCAGCCTCCCAAGCTGCTAGGATTACAAGAGTGTGCCATCATGCCTGGCCCTATTCCCAGCATTTTAAAGGAACTAGGAAACATGTCTGTGAGAAATAGAAAGTCTGGTGCTACATTTTCCAAATATAGTCTTAATTGAATCCAGTTGAAGCCATTTCAATTATAGCTCTCCCCTTTGCTTGCCTCAGTTTTAAAATTAGCCAGTCATGTAGGTTGTAACCCTGAACTTCTCCAATCAGAGTGAGGGGTAGCATTGCTTTAGGCTAGGGCTGCAAACAGGTAGACTGCCTGCCCAGGTGCACTTGCTAGCCAGGTTCTGGTAGCATGTGCTGGAAGATGTTAAGTTTTGCTTCCAAACACATTTGATTTCTTACACCACCTTCATATTTTTTACAATTTTGGTGCCTGGCATGGGGCCTACCCGCTCCTTAGAGGAGACACATCTTGTTGCCTTCTTGGAGTGGCCTCAGAGCAGGGAAGGAAACTGCAATTCCTGGGACTGACAATGGACTCAAAGATCAAAAGTGTATCAGGAACGCAGGTAATGGATCCAAGAAAGCACCACGGCGACCAGGTAACACTGCACGGACCAAGGGAAGAAAACCTATTCTTGAGCTCAAGAAACCAGTATTACCTTGGTGCTCAGGATATCTGGATGTTGTGTGAATGTGACTATGACATGAATGCAAGTGGGGAGGGTGTTGAGACTATTCAGAAACACAAGACCACACACAGGAAAGTAGGATGGTATGTGTGTACATACACAAGAAATCCCTGATAAGTGGGATTGAGCATACAGGGTTGAATACACAGGGAGAAATTTAATTATAGATACCTACAAGAAAAAAAAAGAGAATTAAATTTCTAGGCCTATTGAAAAATCCCATATGCACAAATCTTCTTTTCCTTTGAAGAGTCCTGAGCAGAAAAATAAACAGCATGAATGGTGGGAGTAAGTCTGCCCATGCACAGGTGGCTACCTGAACATTTGACTTCAGTGTTCACCATGGGTGGCAGACTCTGTTCCTTATGAGTTCCCAACTTTCCCTTTTCATGTCCAGGTCACACTGTAAAAATCTGTGATAGGCCCTATTTTAACCTTTGTATAGTATGTCATGTCTATATATTGCCTGTATATATATCATGTACATGCTATCAAAACTGGCTTATAAAGAAGTACTCATAAATTTAATGATTGGATCTAAATGTCTTTCAGTTCATGTGACCTAAATACAACTTTAACAAAAAGATCAATCTAAAATGCCAAGAGTAAAGATGCCTTTGAAATTACTAACCCACATGTTTTTTTCTAGGTGGGCATTGTACCGAAAGCCCTGTCCTTATCCCCAAAGCCAATTCAATAATGATGACAAGGTTTTGAGAAAAAGGAGAAGGAAGGCTTATTACTATTCTGGCAAGGGAGAGGCGCAGGGGTATCCTGTCCCAAAGGCTATGATTCTATCCATCATGGAGAAAACAGTGTTTTTAAAGAAGCCATTCAAAGGCTCCATTCCAGGTGTTCACTGTAGGGGGACTGTGATTCACTAGTTACTTTGGGAGACAGCCATTTCTCAGATCCATTTTAACATGCCAGAGTGTGGGTTTCTATAAAATATTTAAAGTGAAATGTTTATTGCTTCTAAAGATTTTTCTCTGGCAGTAATAACTGACTTAAAGTGTTTACAAGACTTGTTTGATACATTGCTTTTCACAGGTAACCTAAGGTAAAAAATGGGTAAATTATTCTTAACATAAAGTGGATTAATCTTCATAAATTTGTTTACTAGAGAAGACATCTAATTAATTTGCAAAGTTAAAATTCTAACCCATCAATTGTTGAGTTTAAATTTAAGTGCTTTTGACGTCTTAAATTCCATAAAGTAACATATATTTGGATCTATTAAGCATGGATTTTATAAGTTGGTAAGTGGAAAAACAGTTTTAAGGCTGCTTTGCTTATGGGTCTAAACTAAAAGCAAGATTACTAAGAGTTAAGATCCTAACTCTTAAAATAGGTGTAATTCTATATGCAAGAAATGCAAAAAGTTTCAACCATGTTTTGATTAAAGTACCATAAAAAGAGTAAAGTATTTCATCTTACAAACAGAAGCAATTTGCCTAATTTCAGAATGTAAATTTTAAGAGTCAACAATTACGGGAAGGAAGAGTCAACAACTGGAGGAAGTGCACCCACCTATCCAGGTGTGCTTGCTAGCTAGGTTCTGGTAGCATGCCCTTCTGGCAAAAATAAAGTCTTATATTGCCTACCCCACTTCTGTGAAAGTATTTGATTTCTTGAGGCATCTAAGTATTTTTAACAGTATGACAATTAGTCTTCTCTGTGAAAGAAGACTGAAATCAATCATTTTTTTAACAACTTTAGACAAAATATGGGCCCAAGGATACCATCATTTTGGACTTCTAGCTTCTAAAACTATCATTAGAGTAAATTTGTGTTTCTTCAGCTACATATTTTCTAGAACTTTGTTATGATAGCCTGAGCAAAATAATGCAGAGATTAAAACCATCAAATCAAATTTGGTCCCTAAAAATTAGTGATGAAAGTGTGTGTGAGGGAGAAGACAAGAAAGTGCAGCTATCAATAGTGTCTCTGTGTCATTCATTGCCTTAGGAACATATATGCAGATGATTGCTGATGTCAGAGTTCCTCAGAGAATGTTTCCAAGGGGTTGGATTCTGTTTCTGGATCTTGAATTCCTTCCAGTATTCCACAGTATGGTCCAATGTTGAAATAAACTAAAACCAGGGTAGGCATATGAACAAAAGCATATAGTGAATATGAGGGACGCATAGAACAAGAGTTGGAAATAAGACTTATTCATATTGAACAGTTATTGGAACACAATGAGGTTGAGGATGTCAGATCTACTTATATTGAGTAGTAAAGAGAAATAAACATTGATTGAGATAATGGAGCAAGAATGAGGAAGAATCTTGGGTGACTGCTGTGTTCTATGGTTCTTGTTGCTAGGAAGCTAAATCTAGAACTCAATCAAATGGGAGACAATTGAAAGGGAAGAGATTTATATTTCTCTATGTCATGAGGGTTCTCAAAAACAGTCTTTGTGTATGGTTGTTAGAAATGAACTTGAAGATGGCTATATCTGGAAAGGATCATGGAAATCATCACTCCATCTGTTGGTAAGTCATTCAGGAGTTCAGCTCTAAAGAAGAGAAACTGAAATAATGAGGAGGACATGAATAAACACAACAACAACAACAAAACACTAAAACATATATATATATATATGTATATATTTCTTTTTGAGAGAGAGAGGACAGTGAGAGAGAGACAAAGAGAAAAACAATTTGTATTTAGTTTTTCATGTGGCCCTCATTTCTCCGAGACTTTGTTGTATATGTGGTGCTGGGGTTCGAACTTGCTTGCTTGTGCTGGACAAGCACTATAACCGCCAAGCCAACACTCCAGCCCTAAGACCTATATATTTTTGCCCATTATTCAAATGATGAAGAGGATTACACACTTTAACGTTTCCTATTCTACTTCTTTTGTTTGGGACAATCTTCTCAACCATTTTTAATGTATTGTTACTCTAGTTTGAAAACAGTGAATTAGACTATGAAGAAGAAGGCATAAGTGGATATCAGAATACAAAGATTGATGGATTTCATGAAACTTTGGTGTATAACAGTCAACTTTAAGGCCTCTGTATTATTATGGCATTATGCTACTTTATGGATGAAAATGTTATATTCCCTCAAAATTTGGCCTCTGGAGTCATCATATAAAATAATATAACAAGTGAAAATATAGTCAGGCTCAAACATTGTTTTGCATTTATTTTCCCATTGTGTGCTTGCAAGATGAGGTCCTAGAAATATGTTCTGGCAGATTTATTTCGATTTGCTCTCAAAAGTGCACATAAGAAATAAATATTTTCTATAATGATTACTAAATATATATACATACATATACGTACAAATGCAAATAATATTAAACACCATAATATTACTAAATACATGTAAAGACATACATGGACAGCAAAGAAGCAGATAAAAATTTTGTTCATGATTTGGAGAAGTGGTCCTCAGAGATTTCCTTTAGTGATCTGGCTTACTCTTGTGGGCTCTTGGCATCATGAAGTCAGTTCCCTTTTTACTGTACTTCATTACTTATCCAAGCAATCAAGGTGCTCTTCTCACTTTAGAGGTGTCCAGCCTCAAACAGGTCCTCTGCCATCTATCTGCAATGACGAAGTAAAGAATAAGAACGCTACCTGATTCTGAATTACTTAAGCATTAAATGAAGAATTCTTAGTTCTACAACTTAAACAACCTTCATGGAAATTTGATAATAACAATTGGCAAAAAAAAACTATTGATTTTCAGTTGAGGGTCTATGTACTGATGAGGAAATTTAGGGAAAAATCAGAAAGTTGGGAAACCATGTGGACAACAAGGCACAAATTATTACAAGCATGGAAGTATTTAATATTAATATCTGTTTATGACTTCGTCCTGAATTTAGGCTTAGCTATCTTACTCTAATTTTATGTGTCACCTTGGCTTATGCATCCTCCAAAATGGAGACTGCTGTCATTTATTTTCCCAGCATCACTGGCAATGTGTTGCCACAGTGGTGAAGGCTGGCAAAAGCATTAATCTGGATTGGGTTGAGCAATTTGGTCAACAGTGGTTAAGCTGATGGAGCCTAGAGCTGGGCTATAGGGATGACATGACAATGACAGGAACTTGCAAAGTGAGAAAACATGGAAGGAAAAGTTATGTGCACTATCCATGAAACTGATGGAAAAAATTAAGAAAAAATTATGGAGGTTGGAGTGGTGGCTCAGCAGTTAGAGCATTTGCTTGGCGTGTGCTTGTACCTAGATTACAACCCCAGCACTACACAATTAAGTGTAGGAGAAACTAGGAAAAAAACATATGAAAAATAATAAAAATTGATTCTTATTCTCTTTCTGTCTTTAAAAAATGAATAAAATTACGTGTAATAACAAATGACTTCAATATATAAAACTATAATGAGACATATAATCTGTTTAAAAAATAAAATGCATCATGAAATACACCCCCCCCAAATAAAGTTATTATTAACTGAAGTTAAGCTGGCTGAGGATGCTGGTGTGATACAGGCTCTGGTTATATAGGTCAATGGCTAAGCACTGTTGAGAATGAGTTGTAACAGTAACAGACATACACTGGGTGCTTGTGGATTATCTATATGTTTACCACAGTGAGAATATAGATAACTTTATTGGTAGCGAAGGAAGGAGTAGACACCTAAAATTTTGTGCTTTTTGCAGGATTGTTGGGAGGTTGCTGAAAGAGAAAGAATGGTTGATTGAAATTGCTGCTAGTGTCATGGTTTGGGAGTGGCATTGGCTCCCAAAGCAACTTATGAGTGAGTAACTGTTATGTGTGGCAGATAGGGATTCTGAGAAAGCAAAAGATCTCCCCTGGACAACTGAATTTATGTTGTTGAGATGAACATTTTATAAAATTAATTTGGAAAAAAAGGAGTTCTTAAAGACATGTCAACAGAGGAGAAGAGACTGCTGCTACTTCTCATAAAGGAAGATGCCACAGGGACAGAAAATGACTATAGAGAGAAAAGGTCAAAGAACTTAGAATGAAGATGGAAGAAAAATTAAGGAAAAATGTGTGGTGGGTCCAGAAGGCAACAGGTGCTGAACAGGCCACTATCAAGTTGGAAATCCCTACTGTGGCCAGTGGTACTGGGTCAGTGTACTTTAGATCCCTCTTCTCATATTTCGCTTTCCTTTGTTGCTGTGGTTTCTCTGCCCCCACCCTATCTAGTGTGGTAGTTCTTAATATCATCACTTTTATGAGATCATTGCTTTCATGATCTCATGAAAACTGGGGTATGCTCAATAGGTGAATAAAAATAGGCATTTTATATGTAAACTATTGAATGTAATTTTACAGATTCTTAAAGTATCTTTGATACAAACACTCTGTGCTCCAGATCATTAACTTATATTCTCTTGTACTTGCATTTTTCTTTCTCAAGCAAGCTGCACTGTGTCTGCATATTATGCAGTATCATTCCTACTTTGCTTGATAACAAAGCAAGAAATCAATATTCTAAACCAGGCAGTATGCCATTATCAGATTCCCCATTTTCACTTATTTATCATAGTACATTTATACTATCAAAATGATTGTTTTGTATTTGTATTTTTATTTCTGAAATGTGTCCATGGTGAAATTAATCTTGGAGCTAGTTTACCTATGAATCTGTAATGCAGGGATTTTGATGCCTTTGCTCCTATAAAATGTTACTATCCCCATAGATTTCCTTCTCTCAGGGTTCATTGACTTTCATTTCTGAAGGTAGTTTACTTTGTTTTTAGAATCCTCCATTTCCAACTGTTACTACTCCAACTAGTTTTTTTTGTTTTCATATTTTTATGGCCAGATGCTTTAAAAATATTATTTTTTCATATGAGTATAATCAAATACAAACACTTTTCAGTAACATTTATTAACCCAAGGTACTCCCATTCCAATTGCACTGTTGTAGTTTTAATGACTGGAGGTATCCATTATAAGCAGATTCTAATACTTTTTAAAAAAAAATTAAGGAATTGAGATGTTGTACAATCATAACTGTGTATAAAGTAACAATATGATATGCATTTGATCCTAAACCACAGTTATCCATCCCCACATCACCCGTACCCCAGTCTCTTAATTTTTCTATATTATGCCCCTATAAGAGATATAAATGTCCATATATATATGATTGTAAATTTTTCAGAATTAAATCATTGTATAAGTATTATTTGACTTCTGGGGGGGGGGGTAAAGAGTATGCTACATTGTTGATTGTCTCCCCAGATCCCTATCTTCCCTCCCTCTCCTACACCCCACCTCCCCACCCCCAACTGAATGTCCATGGTTCCCTTAGATTATGTGTTGTTATGCCTTTGGTGGGTCTAATACATGAGTTTGACTACATTTCACCCAAGCCTGTGTTTAACTCTGGTCTCCACAAATAAGGGAAAATATTTGGCCCTTGAGTCTCTGGGTTTGGCTAACTGCTCAGCATGATTTCCTCCTTCAAAAGCCACAATACCATTTTTTCTAATAGCCTAGTAGAACTCCATTGTATATATATACCAGAGCTTTTGGATCCAGTCATCCAATGAGGGCATCTGGGTTGATACCATAATTTAGCTATTGTAAATTGAGCTGCTATGAACATTGATTTTGCTGTGTTGCTGTAATGTGCTGCTTCTAACTCCTCTGGGAAGATACCCAGAAGAGGGATACCTGGGTGTTATGGTAGATTCAACACTAATTTTTTGAGGATTCTCTATACTGCTTTCAAGATCAACTGTACCAGTCTGCAGTTCTACCAACAGTGTGCTAGTATTTCTTTCTCCCCACAACCCCTCCAGCATTTGTTATTGTTTGTATTCTTCATCTTTGCCAATATGACTGGAGTGAGGTGAAATCTTAAAGTAGCTTTTTTTTTTTAATTTTTTTGGATAGGAGGGACAGTGAGGGAGAGAGAAAGAGAGAATCAGCTTTAATTTTTCATGTGACTTTCATTGCTCCATTACTCTGGTGTGTATGTGGTGCTGGAGTTTGAACTTGCATCCTTGCACATGCCAGGCAAGCACCGTAACTGCTCAGTCAACACTCCATCCCCCTTACTGTAGTTTTGATTTGCATTTCTCTCATTGCTAGTGATTTAGAACACTTTCTTATATATTCATTGGCTTGTTCAACTTTCTCTGTTGAAAAGCTTCTGTTTAGCATTCTGGCCCATTTATTGATTGGATTGTTTGTGGTTTTTTTTTACAAAGTTTTTTTGAGTTCTTTGTAAATTTCTGATATTAGTCCCCTATCAGAGGAATCCCAGGCCATGGTTATCTCTCATTCTGTAGGTTCTTTCTTGACAGTTTTTGACCAATTCCTTGGCTAGGCAAAAGCTTTTTAATTTAATGGCATCCCACTCATTAGTTTTCTATTTTAATTCTTTTGCTTTGGGAGTCTTCTTAAGGAAGTTGTTGCCAACTCCCATGTGCTGGAGTGTTGGTCCTAATTTTTTTCAAGCATTCATATGGTAGCTGGTTTAATTCTGAGTTCCTTTATCCATTTTGCTTTGAATTTTGTGCAAGATGAGAGATAAGGATCTAATTTCGTCTTTTATGCAAATAGCTGTCCAATTTGTCCAGCATCATTTGTTGAATAGGCTGTTTTTCCTCCATGTTATAATTTGAACTCCTTTGTCAAATACCAAATGTTTAAAGATTTGTGGGTGTGTCTAGAGTCTTCTATCCTATTTCATTGGTTTTCATTCCTATTTTGATACCAGCACCATGCTGCTTTTGTTACTATAGCTATATAGATTTTAGATCTTGTATTGCAAAACTAGCTGTTTCATCTTTCTTGCTTAGTAATGTTTTGGTTATTCTGGGTTTCTTGATGTTCCAAATAAATTTGAGAGTTGCTTTTTCTATATCTGTAAAAACTAGCATCAGTATCTTGATGGGGATTGCATTGAATCAGTATAGCACTTTTGGCAGAATCACCATTTTAATTGTATTAATTCTGCCTAACCAAGAGCATGGAATGTCTTTCCATCATCTCAGGTCTTCTTCAATTTCTTTCTTCAATGTTCAATAATTTTCATTGTAGATCTTTTACTTCTCTTGTTAGATTAATTCACAAATATTTTATTCTTTTTGGGATATGTTGAATGAGATTGTTTTCCTGATTTCTTCTTCTGCCCTATTATTGTTAGCATGTAGAAAAGCTATTGATTTATGGCTATTGATTTATGGCTATTGATCTTGTAGCCTGCTACTTTGCTAAATCTATTTATAAGCTCAGTTTTCTAGTGGGGGTTTTTTGTATCTTCCTGATATAGGATCATATCATCAGCAAAATGGAATAGATTAATTCCTCTCTTCCTATTCTTATCCCTTTGAATTCTTTCTCTTGCCTGATTGCTCCAGTGAGGGTCTCGAGGACTATATTGAATAAAAGAGGTAAGAGTGGTAGCCTTACTTATATTGTTCCCAAGTTTAGTGGAAATGCTTTCAACTTTTCTCCATTTAATATTGTACTAGGTGTGGGTTTGGCATATATGCCCCTTCACAAAGTTAAGATCCTTTACTCCCTATTTTCTCTAGAGTTTTGAGCATAATTTTGTGCTGGATTTTATCGAAGGCCTTTTTTGCACCAATTGAGATGGTCATAATTTTTTGTCTGTAATTCTGTTTAAGTGATGAGTCACATTTATTATTTTGCCAATGTTGAACCAGCTTTTCATCCCTGGAATAAAGCCCAATTGATGGTGATGAATTATCTTCTTGTGTGTGTGTGCGCACACGTGCGTGCGCATGTGGTGTGTGTGTGTGTGTGTTTTAAGAGGGGGACAGTAACAGAGAGAGGGGAGAAAGAGAATCAATTTTATTTAGTTTTTCATATGGTCCTAGTTGCTCCAGCTCTTTGTTGTGTATATATGGTCCTGGGGTACAAACTCGCATCCTTGTACATGCAAGTGCTGTAACCACTGAGACACTGCTCCAGCCCCCTTGAATATGGCTTGCTAGAACCTTAGTAAGGATTTTTGCATCAGTGTTCATCAGGGATATTGGTCTGGAGTTTTCTTTTTTTGATGCTTCTTTGTTGGGTTTTGGTATCAGAGTTATGGTTGGTTCATAAAATGTGTTTGGGAGAGTTCCCTCCTTTTCAATTTCTTGGAATAGCTTAATAAGGAGCTAACTCCTCTTCATAGGTGTGGTGAAGCTCAGCAGGGAACTCTCAGGTCCTGGGCTTTTCTTCTTTGTAAGGCTATTAATTGCTATGTGGATCTCAGTGCCTGTTATTGGACTTTTTAGGATTTCAGTTTCATCCTGTGTCATTTTGGGGATGTTGATTGTGTCTAGAAATCGGTCCATGTCTTCCAGATGATCTAATTTAGAGGAGCATAGTTTTTCAAAATATGTTCTGATAGTTTGTTGGATTTCTGTGAGGTCAGTGGTGATCAACTCACTTTTTGTTGGTGATTTTGCTGATTTGCTTTGTTTCTCTCCCTCTGTTAATGAGATTAACTAAGGGTCTGACAATTTTTTTTTCAAAGAATCGGCTCTTTAATTTAAAAGATTCTTTTTATAGTTTTTTGTTTTCAATTTCATTAATTTCAGCTCTGATTTTGGTTTTTTCCTGAATTCTGCTGGCTTTGGGCTTTGAATGTTCTTCCTTTTGTAGGGATTTGAGGTGGAGCATGAGCTTATTTATTTGAGACCTCTTCTGGTTTTTAATGTAGGCACTCAGTGCTATAAATTTTCACCTTAAGTATGCTTTCATGCTGTTTCAAAAGTTTCAATATGTTATCTTCATTCTCATTCTCTTCCAAGAATTTCTTTTTTTTTCTTTAGAGAGAGAGAAAGAATGAGAGAAAGAGGGAGAGAATAAATTTTATTTAGTTTTTCATGTGGCTTTCATTGCTCCAACACTTCATTGCGTATATAGTACTATGGTTTGAACCTGTGTCCTCGTGCTTGCCAGGCAAGCTCCATAACCACTGAGGCACTGCTGTAGCCCCCCAAGAGTTTCTTAATTCCTGCTCTCACGTCTTCTTGTATCCATCGTTAATTTAATAGGCTATTATTCAATCTCCATGAATATGTGTGTTTTCTGTTATGACTTTTGCTGTTCCTTGCTAGGGTCATGGCATCATGGTCTGATAGGATACACAGAATAATATCTACTTTTTTATGCTTGCTAAGATTTCCGTCATGGACTAGAATATGATCCATTTTGGAGAAGGATCCATGTGCTGCTGAGAAGAAATGTACTCAGCCAGTTTGGGGGTGAAATATTCTATAGGTGTCTGTTAAGTCCATTTGATTTATGGAGTTGTTTTGACTGGAGATCTCTTTATTGCTTTTTTAAATTGACTATTTGTCTATTGGTGATAGAGGAGTGTTAAAGTAAAGGCAAACCTTTTCTAGTTTGATACTCCATTTTTAAAAAGCTTCTTCTGGATCTGTGAATTAAGATTCCCTGCAGGGAAGCAAGGTTGGTCTCCTGGTGCTTCTTCCTTCCAAGTCAAAGTGTTGGGTCAGACACTACCCCTTTGATGACCACCTTCTTTTAGAAAGCTGCTTCTTCCTGGAGATTTATTTTGCTCCACCTTTTGGATCTAGGCTCAAGGTCTCTGATCTGAAACCCAGGTGGTCCTGGGCACCTGGTGGGCCAGGACCGGAACAGGCCTGGACTGGTATGTTGGGGTATTGGGTGGGTGGGGACAGCTCCAGGCAAGAATCCTTCATGGATCTGTCATGGACACATGCTAGGACCCAGGCCAAAAGAGGCCAAGGCTGGCCTTTCAGCTGGGCAGGGGCTGCTCCAGACAGGGGACCTACCCTTGGATTTTCTGGTTGCCTACTGGGCTGGGAACAGGCAAGGCCTGGACTACTGACATGTGGGGGTGTCAGGTAGGCAGGGGCTGCTCCAGGCAGGTGTCCTCCACAGGACTGCCCTAGGCACATGCTGGGGCCTGGACCAGAAGAGGCCTCAGATTCTAATACTTTTTATGGACTAATGATGCTTTGACATTGAGATTTAACAGGTGTTATGGTTCAGATGTGAGAGGTTCCCTAAAGTTCATGTGTGAGATAGTGCAAGAAGGTTCAGATGTGAAATGACTGGGTTATGAGAGTCTTACCCAATCAGTGAATTAATCCTTGATTAGGGATTAACTGGGTGGTAACTGAAGAAAGGTAGTATGTGGTTGGAGGATGTGGGTAATTTGGGGTATATATTTCTTTGGGGTATATATTTTGTACCTGGTGAGTGGCTCAACTGTCTCTCCTTCCTGAACATGTTCTGATCCATTACCCTCAGTCAAACTCTTCTGCCAAGATGTTCTGTCTCACCTTAAGTGCAAAAGAATGAAACCTGCCATTTATAACTAGAGACCTCTGGAACCCTGAGCCCCCAAATACATTTTTCCCCCTCTAAAATTGTTCTGGTGAGGTCTTTTATTCAACATTGTGAAAAACCTGACAAAAACGGAAATTGGTACCGAGAGTGGGGTCGTTGCTGTGACTAACCTGACCATGTGATTCAAAAGCTTTTGGAACTTTTTGGAATTTTGGGGAAAAATTTTGGGACGTTTAGTGATACAAGCTAAAAAAGATTTAAATAACTGTAAGTGGAGCTCAGTGACTGTCTCTGATGGAATTACAGAAGACCAGAAGGCCAATCTAACTGTGGAAAGTAAAGGGTGGGCTCATGAGGTTTCAGAGGAGGAGGACTCCATTTGAACTTGGATTAGAGGCCATTCATATTATGTTCAGTGTAAGAAGTAATCTGCATTTTACCCATGTCCTGAGATTCTGTCAGGCTGAATTGAAAAGTGATAAACTTCTTACTCTGTGGAAGTCATTTCTAAGTAACATAGTATTTAGGCAGTGGCATGGATACTGCCAGCAGCTTTTAGCCAAGTTTATTGGGATAATCAGGAGAAAGCAAAAAAAGATTTGAAAATCTTGAATTTTGGCTGGAAAACTGTGCGTAAATCTGGGGCTAAGGAAGATATGGCTTTTAGACATAACAACTACTAAAGAAACACTAAAGACTTTTAACAGAGACAATTGGAAAGATGGCTTAAGCCATGTCAGGAATTGGCAAGACCACACCCATTTCAGACTCAGGTGTAAAAGTAAAAAATTCCTTTGAGCAGAGACCAGTGGGGCACCATGCTGGCATGGTGTGGTCTAGGAAGCTGCTTCACCATGCTCTATCACCAAAGCACTCAAAGGATGCTGCAGTCATGGTCCCTGGAGTCTTGACTACTACTCAAGAAGACAGCAAACATTGGCAGCAACCATAGGATGCTAATCATGCAGGATTGCAGGATTCTGGAGTTAGAGGGCTATGGAGAATTTCACAGATATTTCAAAGGAAGGCCTGGGAGGCCAAACAAAGTGCAACACAGTTGGAATGCTTATGGGTATTCCCTGAGAGGGCAATGTGTGGAGATTTGAGGGAGGAGCTGAAGTTGTAGTGGAGCCCCCCAAGAATAAGAAATTCCATTACCATGGAACATCTGCCAAACAAATCTGTAGGAATTGATCAGAGACACGCCAACACAGAGGCCACATGGGCTGCAACCAACAAGATCACAGAGGTGGAACTACACAAGCCCTTTGGAAAGAATATCATGATGCCATATGCTCCTGTTACTGGCAATGGCTCTCTAGGATTTGTTTGCCTAGCTGGATTTCTGACTGACTTTGGTCCCATCTCTTATTTCTATGCCTCTGTTCTTCACACAGAAATGTTTACTTAGTGTCTTTATATGATGGATACATGTAACTTGATTTTATTCTTTATAGGTACTTATGCTCAAAGTTTGCCTTAAGTTTCCAAGGAAACTTTGGATTTGGACTTTTGGGTGATCTTGGAACTGTTGAGACTATGGGGATTCTGAGAAATTGACTACATGTATTTTACATTGTGAGATTGTCATGAGCTTTTGGGAGTCAGAGGTGGAATCCTATGATTTGTATGTGAATTGTCCCCCAAAAGGTCATGTATGACATAATGAGGAAGGATTAGAGATGAAATGATTGGGTTATGTGAGGTTTAACCAAATCAGTGAATTAATCCCCTGATAGGGATGATTAAGTGGGTAGTAACTGAAGGCAGGTAGGGTATGGTAGAGGAGGTGGGTCATTGGGAGGGTGTCTTTCGGGTATATATTTGTATTTGGTGAGTGGAGTGTCTCTCTCTCTTTCTCTCTCTCTCTATCATGTGCTAAGTCACATTCCTCTTACACATTATTCCACCATGATGTTCTGCCTCACCTCAAGCACTGCCAAATGAAGTCTCCTATTTATAGACTGAGATCTCTGAAACTTTGAGCCCTAAAATAAACATTTCTTCCTCTAAAACTGTTGTTCTAAGATCTTTAAGTCACAGCAGTGAAAGAGCTGACTAAAACAACAGTGTAGTAGGAAGATTGGAAAAGTAATAATTTGTTGCATGGAAGTTCATATTAAGGACCATGAATAAAAGTAATGTATGTAAGAATTGTTTTACATATTTCTCCTGAAATAATGTGTCAAAATAATTATTTGAAATAGAAAGGAAGAACAATCTTTATTTATTCCAAGTCAATATGTATAAATCAAGTATCCCTCATTAAAACAAGATACACATTCACCTTTCCATTATGAAACCTTGGTTTTAAATATTTATTGTGGAAATGTTCATACATGAGCATGTATTTGGAGAATGATATAGTGAACTCACATATCCTTCCCGTGTTTGGCAATTAACCTGTGGCCACTATTCACTCTTTTACAGGCCTACAGTTTGACTGTGCCTTACAAAAATTAAACAGCAATACCAAAATTAAAAAGCAAGGTTAATGCACTCTGTCCAGTCATGCTTTGAACCATAGGCTAATGCATTTTAACCCATACACTGCTCTTCACCTCCACCCTGGACTGATCATAATTTAGTCTTCTATTTCTATCCTTCTTTTTATCTTATTTTTTTAGTTCTGCTGCTCGGATGGATTGAGTCTGCCAGAAGACATACCAATAAGAGTCAGTGCTGCATACAACCACATCAAAGGGAGGACACAGGCCAACAGGGCCTCCTGCCCTGCCCCTTCAACTTCACTCATAGCCCAAGATGGCTGTGGGTGAGGCCCGGGTACATGTGAAGATCACTGTTTTGCAGCTCTGGCAGGGGATCTTACTCTTCCTTTCTGGATGGGCCCAATTTGGGCACTCTCAATACCACAGCCCCCCAGAAGTGGTGACACCCTTGAGGGTGACTGGCACTCACAGATGGATGAGCAACTCCGGCTGGCTCTCCTACAGCCTGTACTTTGGGGGCCAGAGACATATTGTCCACATGAAGGCCAAGAAGTTTTTGGTGTCCAAACACTTCTCTGTATTCACCTACACACACCAAGGTGCCCTCCATGAGGACCAGACTTTAGGACAGAATGACTGCTACTACGATGGTTATGTGGAAGGGGACCCAGAATCTCTGGTTGTTCTTAGCACCTGTTTGGGGGGTTTTCAAGGAATGTTAGAGATCAATGACACTGTTTATGAAATCAAACCCAAAAGACTTTCTGCCACATTTGAACATCTGGTTTATAAAATTGACAGTGAGGAGACACATTTCCCACCCAGGAGATGTGGACTAACAGAAGAATTAGCACAACAACTGAAGCTTCAAAGGAGTTTTGCTTCCATTCTGAAGCAAAGCAGCTATGAGGGCTGGTGGACCCACAGATGGTTTCTTGAAACAGTATTGGTCGTAGACCATGAGCGATACCTTTATAAGAAAAGTAATGTTTCACTTGTGATAGAGGAAGTATTAGTCATGGCCAATGAAATAAATACCCTTTTCAGGGCATTGGAGGTTGATATGGTTTTACTAGGAATTGAAGTTTGGAATGAAAAAAACCCTTTTGTAGTGGATAACATATACAAAGTTCTGGAATATTTTTGCAAGTGGAGGAAAGTCAGCCTTCTTCCTCGCATAAAACATGATCTTGCACATGTTTTGGTAAAGTATGATTTTGGTACATATCTTGGTTTAGCTTATGTTGGAGGTGTGTGTGAAACAATTACGGAATGTGGAGTTGATCGTGTCCTTGGAGATACAGTACATAAATTTGCACTTACTGTGACACATGAGATGGGTCATAATATGGGTATGTACCATGATGAAGACTTTTGTACATGTGGGCGAGGTACATGCATCATGTATGCAGAAGAAACAGATGCCACAAAATTCAGCAATTGCAGCTATGCTGAAATGTGGGAAAACATACCATATATGAATTGTCTACAGAATACACCAAACCAAGCAGACATCTTCAGGTGGAAACGCTGTGGGAATGGTGTTGTTGATGAGGGAGAGCAGTGTGACTGTGGGTCTCCAACCTCATGTACTCATAATCCATGTTGTTCAGAAAGCTGTACTCTGACATTTGGAGCTGATTGTGCTTCTGGACTTTGTTGTGATGACTGTCGAATCTTGCCACCAGGTAAAGTGTGTAGAGAGAAGGACAATGAGTGTGATCTTCCAGAGTGGTGCAATGGCACTTCACCTGAGTGTCCAGATGATGTGTATGTGCAGGACGGGCTGCCCTGCATGGACGGTGGTGGCTACTGCCACGAAAAGAGATGTAATGCACGTGATGAGCAGTGTAGACAAATTTTTGGCAAGGAATCCCAGAGTGCAAGACAGAGTTGCTACTCAGGAATGAACACCCGAGGTGACCGCTTTGGTAACTGTGGTCACAGTGGTGGCAGTTATGTAAAGTGTAATATATCAGATATCCTCTGTGGGAGAGTTCAGTGTGAGAATGTGAAAGAAATCCCCCATTTGAGAAGTCACACTACTGTGCATGGGACTCCAGTCAATGGTGTCACCTGCTGGGGTACCGACTATCATTTTGGGATGACCATACCAGATATTGGTGATGTGAAAGATGGCACAGAGTGTGGAGTAAAACATGTGTGCATCCGCCAGAAGTGTGTCTCTATGTCATACTGGAAAAGTGATTGTACATCACTGACCTGTAACACGAAAGGGATCTGCAACAATAAAGATCACTGCCATTGTGACCCAAAATGGCAGCCACCCAACTGCAAGACAAAAGGTCATGGAGGAAGTGTTGACAGTGGCCCGCCCCCTGGGAAAAGAGTGAAAGAATGGATGGAGAGAAAGAGGGGACCATTTTTTTTATTTCCTTTTTTGACTCTGTTTATGAGTTTGGTACTTTGGCTTTGGAAGAAGCGCCAAACACCATCTAAGAAAAAACAGCCAAATGCTCAAAATTCACCTGACATGGAAGAGCCTGGCATTCAAACTGCACCTGAGATGGCACAGCCAGGCCCTAAAGCTGCACCTGAGATGAAACAGTTGGGCCCTAAATCTGCACCTGAGTCAGAACAGATCAATGTATAAATTTTACCTGCAAGAGAAGAGCAAGACTTTGCAACTTCAGAAAATAATTCCAGTCTTCAGTGAAAGTTTCTCTGCGTAAAATTTTAGTATCCTGGCAGAAGAAATCTTATTGCAAATGTTAGAAACCATGGACAGAAAGGTCCAGAGATCATTGTTTCAGGATCATAAACATTCACCATAAAATAACTGTGATTCCTAAGCACATTCATACTTCCCATTATTTCATGCAGTTTTCATGGTTTGTTTTGTTGTTTTTTTATGTTTGCTGTACTGGGGATTGAATTCAGGTCTTTGCACACCCTATGCCACTGTTCTTCCACTGATTACGCCCCTAGCTTTAACGGTATATTTTTCATGCAAATAGTTCTGTGTGCTTCCTAAGCAAAGCAAAGGCTTACCGCATGGGCTGACTGTGTGTGTGCATGTGTGTGTGAACTTGGCATCTCTCAGTTCCATATCACCTTCACCTTTTCACTCTGCTTTGTCACATGGAGAGAAACCCACAATTTCACCTCTTGGCCAGGTGATTCTGCGCATGAGGATCTAGAGGGAGACTGGGGACCCGTAAGAACTGTTTGAAGTTTGCATCAGCAGCACCTCAGCTGTAGCTTTCACCTAGGCAGCAGTAGTAGCTTTCAGTCTGCACCTTCTTCCTGTGTACATTTAGTAACTTCCAGAAGCACGAGTATCATCAGCCCCAAAGACACAGCACAGCTACCCACAACTTACCCTCAGAGCCCTGAGTGAGTCCTGGTTCTGAGTGCTCTTCCAGTTTCCAGAGTTTCCAACACCAAGGTGGCTGCACTTCTCCTCTGAGGTTGGGGTCCTAGACCATAGGACCGATTCCTA
>PVKS010030739.1:0-24062 GCA_004027875.1 Aplodontia rufa
GATACAAAAGCACATTAAAAGGATAATACATTATGATCAAGTGGGCTTCATTCCAGGAAAACAAGGTTGGTTCAACATATGCAAATCAATAAATGTAATTCACCACATAAACAGAATTAAAAACAAAAATCATATAATCATCTCAATTTATGCAGAGAAGGCATTTGATAAAATTCAACACCATTTTATCCTCAAAACTCTGGAAAAGATAGGGATCAAGGGAAGATACTTTAACTATGTCAGATTCATTTATGACAGACCCATAGCCAACATTATCCTCAATGGTGAAAAACTGAAAGCATTTCCACTGAATTCAGGAACAAGACAAGGCTATCCACTTTCCCCACTCTTGTTCAATATAGTCCTTGAAACCCTTTCCAGAGCTATCAGGCAAGGCAAGGAAATCAAAGGTATTCGTATAGGAAAAGAGGAAGTTAAATTATCTCTATTTGCTGATGACATGATTCTATACCTAGAAGATCCAATAACATCAGCCAGAAAACTCCTAGAGCTTATAGGTGATTTTAGCAAAGTAGCTGGCTACAAGATTAACTCCAGTAAGTCACTAGCATTCCTTTACTCCAGCAACAAATCCACAGAAGAAGAAATCAGGAAATTTCTCCCATTCACCATTTCCTCCAAAATAATGAAATACTTGGACATTAACCTTATAAAGGATATTAAGGACCTCTTCAAAGAAAACTATCAAACACTAAAAAAAGAAATTACAGAAAACCTGAGTAGATGGAAAAAGATTCCATGCTCATGGTTAGGCAGAATCAATAAAATAAAGATGGCCATTCTACCCAAAACCTTATACAGATTTAATGCAATCCCCATCAAGATACCAATGACATTCTTCACAGATATAGAAGAAACAATTCTCAAGTTCTTATGGAATAACAGAAGACCCAGACCAGCTAAAATATTACTCTACAGGAAGGAAGAAGTAGGGGGTTTCTCAATCCCTGACCTGAAATTATACTACAGAGCCATAGTAGCACAAACAGCATGGTATTGGTATCAAAACAGAACTGAAGACCAGTGGAACCGAAAAGAAGATCCTGAGACAAACCCCCATATCCTTAACTATTTGATGTTTGATAAAGGGGGCAAAAGCATAGTGTGGAAGAAAGATAGCCTGTTCAACAAATGGTGTTGGACAAATTGGACAGCCATGTGTACACAACTGAAGCTGGATCCTTATCTTTCACCCTGCACAAAAATTAAATCAAAATGGGTCAAAGATCTGGATATTAAGCCTACAACTTTAAACTTACTAGAAAAAGAAGTAGGGTCAACACTACAGGACGTAGGAGTTGGCAGCGCCTTCTTCAACAAATTCCCATGGCTCGTGCAGTAAAGTCAAGAATAAATGAATGGGATGCAATTAAACTAAAAAGTTTTTGCACAGCTAAAGATCTAGTCAAGAGCATCATGAGAGAACCTACAGAATGGGAGAAAACCTTTGCCTGCTATAACTTGGACAGAGGGCTAATATTCAGAATATATAAGGAACTAAAGAAACTAAACACCAAAATCACAAATAATCCAATCAACAAATGGGCTATGGAACCTAAAAGAAACTTCTCTCCAGTGGAAGTCCAGAAAGCCCATAAATATATGAGAAAATGCTATACATCATTAGCTATAAGGGAAATGCAAATCAAAACTTCAATGAGATACCATCTCACTCCTGTTAGAGTGGCAAAAATGAAAAATTCAAACAACAACAGGTGCTGGAGGGGCTGTGGGAAAAGAGGATCACTGTCACACTGCTGGTGGGACTGCAAACTGATTCAGCCACTATGGAAAGCAGTGTGGAGAATCCTTAAAAAATTAAGGATGGAACCATCTTATGACCCAGCTATCCCACTCCTGGGTATTTTCCCAAAAGAGTTAGAATCAGCATATTATAGTGATATGGCTTCCTCAATGTTTATAGCAGCTCAATTTACTATATCTAGATTATGGAACCAACCCAGATGCCCCTCACTCGATGAGTGGATACAAAAACTTTGGTATATATACTCAATGGAATACTGCTCCGCCATTAAAGAAGATGATATTGTGACTTTTGAGACCAAATGGATGCAGATGGAAAGAATTATGCAAAGTGAAGTATCCCAATCTCAGAGACTCAAGGGCTGAATGGTATCTCATCTGCAGAAGCTAGAATACATCGGGAAGCAGTATGTTAGAGGCCTATGCTAATAATAACTTCAAATTGTATGATTCTTTTCACAACAGGGAGATGACTCCCTAGGATACTTGGAGGCATAGGCTGGGTGACAGGGTCATGGGAGGGCTTAGGAAAATCACCTAGGAGACTGGAGGAACCGAATATAGGGGAATCATCTCAGAAAGTAATGTCTGACCTCCACAAGATATCCATTTAACTCAGCGGTTCTTCTGGGGGAAACAGCAACATGGGGAACCCAAGCTGGGCATCCATGACATGGCATTAGCCCTAGATAATTAAGTATATATTCATTTGTTCTGGAATATTGATAATGTTTCCCCCTCAATTGTAACTCTATATCATGTAATTTAAAAAAAAGATATAACTTGTGGGCTGGAGAGGTGGCTAGTTATAGAGTGCTTGCCTGGCATGCATGAGAACCTGAGTTTGATCCCCAGCACCACATACACAAGTAAGTGGAGGAGAAACAAAACTACACACGAAAAAATTAATAAAAATAGACTCTCTCTCTCTCTCTCTCTCACTTTCTCTTAAAAAAAGATATAACTTATAATAAAGATTCTACCCAATACACCAACTTAAACTTGATAATGAAATATTATTGAGACAAGTAGGTCCACAGCTCCCAGTGATGACTACAGTCATTCTTATTCCAACTACAATAGTTCACAGACATAAGTTTCATTTTACTTAAGAATCTATATACACTGTGTATCCATTATATCTATACATGTCAATGCAACTTGAACATATTTTCTTTATTAATATGGGGGGAAATGTCCCAAATATATTCTGGGACAAAATCCCATCATAAGATTATTAACAACTTTCTTCTGGGAAAAACTGAACATTCCTAAGTATAAATGACTAAGAAATTTCTGATAACCTTTAGTTAGATTAAGACCTCTTCTGAGAACCTTCAGCTGCCTGTTTGCAAGGAGTTTGACAGTATGCAAGCAGAAAAGTTGTTTTTTTTTTAAATAAATGTTTATATTGAAACCAGAACTTCTCCACTTCTGCTGGTGAGTGGGATCTGTGAAATCTGCAGGCCTCTGCAAGCAAGAAAGCCTGTTTTAGTGTCAGCAGCTAATCAAGACAGGCAATGCCTGTCAGCATTAGCTCCAAGGTTCACCAGTCACGAGAGATGGTTTCTACTCCGCTACTAATGAGTGGCTTGCTACAGATCTTAATGGTGGACTATGTCCTCCAGTGTTGCAGCAGACCTCAGCAGCTCAACACCAACCTTTTCTTTCCAGATTCTTGTCTCATGAATTCAAAGAATGAAATTCACTGACAAGTAATAGTAAGAACAGGATTTTTCAAGTGGGAAGAAAAGAGAAAGAGGTCTCCTGGGGCTCTGATAGGGGTTATTGCCTGAGTGTGCTAGTACAGGGGTAAAAATAGCTCTTGGTTCAACACTATTGGTCTGAATTATGCTAATCAGGTCTTGCAAAGTGACAACACTATTGGTTAGCACTGAAATTTCCATTTGGGTCTGCCCCACTTCTATTTTCCCACCACTTGTCAGGAAGAGGGAGGTGGATGTTTGGGGGTTAAATGTTGCAACACTGTATGGAGCAGGTATCTACACCAGGCCAGACTGATGTGTGCAACAAGTGAGTGTATCCTGGCTTGCTTCAGCCCTAGTTCACCACACTTCAGTTTCACCTGTGCATGGTGACCTTCAGGGCTGCAGGCAAATCTTGCCACCCTTACTCCAGCCTGCCAGGTCTGCTCCTCTGCTACCAGTTCTCAGCAGGGATTAGTTGGCTGGCTGTGTAGCCAGAAATCCATGTCAATATCAATCTAAACAAAGACTAACTGTATATAACCATTCATTTTTCCTATAAAATATCCTTTCCAAAAGTAAATGTTTAAAATGTCCAAAAGACCTCTTTGCTTGCAGCAAGTACAAAATAAAAAATTTTGACACCAGCTTATAACAAAATTGCTTAATTTATTTTTTATCAATTTTTTGAGTCTTTGTAAAGACCAATTTGAAGTTGCTGCTGAAGTTTACATTATTCAATTAGCCATGAATTTTTAGACCACTCTACACAAGTTGCTTTGTTCAAAAACATCCAATTCAGTTTTGAAAATTGATTAGAATATCTACTATCCTTTTAGAGCTGTTCGAAATCTTGTTTCTAGGTCATTTGAAATTCTCCAATATGATGCTTAAAATTCTGCCTGTCTACAGCTCTCTCACCTGACCATTCGCTCACCTAGACTGCAGTTTGGCATCTGGCAGCTTACTTGCGCCTCCTAGGAAAAGTCTTCTTTATCTTTTATTCTTTCTGGCAGTACTCAAATTGTGATTTCTGGGCATATTCCAAAACAACAACAACATCCTTTTCCTCATCAATTAGTTTATGTGCATGTTCATTCATTACCCAAATCTTGGTTAGCATTGACCATGGGTAAAATATTGTTTGCATTTCCGGTCTTCCAGTAGCAGACACAGTACCAGAATAGGTAAAAGGAAAACAAACTCAGCAATGCAACAAATCCAGACCTCCTCATGTTTCTGAATTTTGATGTGAATAAATATACTCCAGATGACATCAAAGAAATTTTAAATATTGGAAAGGAATTTATAACTGTACCAAATCTTTCACAGAAGCACTTGACAGGCATTACGTTGCATGATCCAAAGCGGTTGCCCTAAGAATTTTGTCCTCGTAGTCTCAACTTCTTCATAGCATCTACTTCCTTCAAATACTCTTTTTTCTTATCCTAATTTCAGGATGTAATTAGCTTTTGCTTTATTTCTCCCAATCTCTTTTCCTTCCCTTAACACCCTGTGTTAGCTTTCCATTGGTGTGAAAAATACTTGAGATAAGTCAATTTTTAAGGAAGGAATGTTTATTTTTGCTCATAATTTCAGAGGTTTCAGTCCATGGTCATTTGGACTTTGTTTTCATCAGCTTTTTCACTACTGTGACCAAAAGACCTGACAAGGAGGAAAAGTTTATTTGGGGGCTCATAATTTCATAGGTCTCAGTCCATAGCCAGCTGGTCTCATTTCTCAGAACTTGAGGTGAAGCATAACATCACTGCAGAAGACTGTGGTGGAAGAAAGCAGCTCAAGACAGCACACCAGGGAGAAGAGAGAGCTCTGCTCAACAAAGACAAAATGTATGTCCCAAAGGTATACCCCCAGGACTCACCTCCTCCAGCCACACACTATCTGTCTATAGTAACCATCCAGTGAATTTCTATCAGTGAATTAACACATTGATTGAGTTAGAACTCTTATAACCCAATAATTTCACCTCTAAACTTTCTCATATTGTCTCACACTTGAGCTTTTGGGGGACATCTAATATCTAAACCATAACAGACCTGTTGCATTGGGCCTGTGACAATATATTACACCATGGCAAAAATGTGCGGAGGCCGAGCCCTATCTACCTCACAGCAGTCAGGAAGCAAGATATAAAGAGTAAGGACCAGGTTTTCAACATACCTCAAAGGCATGCCCTTGATGACCTAGCTGATGGCTGGAGCGGTGGCTCGGCAGTTACAGCCCTTGCCCGACATGCGCAAGTACAGAGGTTCAAACCCCAGCACCACGTGCACAACTAAGTGTCAGAGCGACAAAGGTCATGTAAAAAACTCAATAAAAGTTGACTCTCTCTCCCTCTCTCTCTCTCCTTCTCTCTTTAAAAAATAAAAATTTCCACTAGGCCCCATCTCCTTAATTATAAGTATCTATCACCTCCCAATAGCACTGTTGGGGATCAAGACTTCAACATATGGGTCTTTGGAAGACCTTTCAGATCCAAACTGTATCATATTTCAAACTAAATAGGTTCTTTCAGGAGTAGGTGAAGGCCTTAGCTTGCCAATCAAGATTTTTATAAGCCTCTTAAGCTCTATTATCTTAATCAATAATGTCCAGGCCTGTAAGTTGTTCCCCAACCAAGGGTACTTCCTCTTTACTAAGAGGCTGAGGAGATTCAGCATAACTGTTTATTCATGTGTACTAACTGTGCCTCTGGTATAGCTACAATATGATGGAGCATAGGATAAGGGTCACATGAAGATTCAAGGTACCAAGGGCACCTAGAAGTGTGAAACTCCATTTCTATTTGCGAGGATAAGTCAAGTTTCATGGATCAAATGCAGAAATAACTCAATTCTGACATGAGTCCTGTAAAGCCCATGAAGTCAGACTATCACATATGTGTACAATGAGAACTTGACACAGGCCTCCCTTCCTGATATTCTGCAGCCTGACCAAAGCCATTCTATTTGTACTTCTCTTCAGAAATCCCAGTCAATTTTCTGAGGGACTGGACCAGGTATTCACAGGTCAAACACAACCTTTTGCAAGAAGTCACCATATCGGCTGAGACTGCTTATTCTTAGCTAGGTCTGTTTACAAGGTTGCCCTTTGACTGGCATATGCATACTTGAATTTCAGGGGGATTCCACCATTCCTAAGACTAATAGGAATGGCTCACTGAGCCTAAACTCGGTACAAACAATGGCTTTTGCTAAACATCTACTTTCCTCTGGGACTCTGGGATTTTAGTTTGTGAGAAGCAGAGGATATTTATATGAGCAGTCCTCAGTAAAAATCCAGCCACCCAGTGGTCACAACTTATAAGGGAAATTAAACATAACTTGTGTGTTTCCACTGGAAGAAATCTCTGGGAAGTTCATGCCTGGTTCCCTCCAGATTTTGTCCTATGTGCTTTGCTGATTTTTCCTTGAATGCTTTTGCTATAGTAAATCATAGGCATGGGTACTACTATGTCGAGTCCTGACAGCCCTACCAGCATATCCTTGCAGGTATACAGGGTGGGGAGCCTTAACATATTACCCCTTCTACTTCTACAATCTCACCTCATTTCACCCCGATCCTTGCTCATTCTGCTCTTTTCTATTCTTCAAACAATTGGATTTCATTCCTGACTCAAGGCTTTTGCACATATTACCTGCTCTGCCTGGAATGTTCTTCACTGTCTCTTCATATAGCTTACATGTAACCTCCTCAAAAACTTCTACTATCATCTCTCTCATCTCATTTTATTTACTATTTGCCAATCTTCAATTTATAATTGTCTTGTTTATTACTTAAATACTACAATTAGGCTGCAGTTCCATGGAATCTGGGGCCTAGCTCTTGTTCAGACTGTCTCCCTAACTTTATGACACAGAAAGAATGCAATCTATATGTATTGATAGATTAGATAAATGAATCCTTGTATTCAGATCAAAATATCTAAAGGGGGATACGGAATGCTTAGAAATCCATTTCAGTATCTTCCATCCCAATAGAAATCCATGTTATATACAACAGAATTCTTTTTCAAACAAAGAAAATACTGTTATTCTCTCCATATTTATATGTCTTTTCTGTACTAATTTTAACAGTTATTATGAGACATTGCAAATTTTAATCCTTGCTGAGATAGCTGGATATAATTGACCAGAACTCATATTTCACTGGGTGACCCAGTAGTTAGCCATAATCTTAATTGGTAGCAGTAGGAACTCAAATTCTTATAAAGCAACATTCTGTCAACGTATTTCAAAAAGTTCACTCCCTTGTGACCTTCTCCTCTTGGCATGTATTTGTGGAATTTATAAAACAGATATTTAGTGTTGTGAAATAAAATTTAAAAATGTTCAGGCTAGATTTTGAAAACCGACTGCTTTATAAAAACACAAAATAATGTTGCCAAAATATGAAACAAAGAAAAATATGAAACAAAGAAAAATATGATCAGTCTCCCTAACAATTTTCTTTCTTCCAGTAGTTCTTGGGTCATCCAAAGGTCCTGGACCTATATTCTGATAACTGTCGTTCTTAACTTCTGTTAAATTAAAACAGTGAAAAGTCAAAGACAAGGGCTGCCTCTAAAGTGCACTGTCATTTGAGGAACCTCATGACAAGAGTTCAAAGCAGGAAGACTATAGAACAAAAAATATACAAAACAAGCAGAACACAACAAAATGAATGAAAGTAGTTTATTCTTATCAATAATAAACTTAAATGTAAATGGATTACATATAAATCAAAAGACATAAACATCCCCCTGCAAAAATAAATGATAGACTAATTGAATGGGGGAAAAAAGACCCAACTATATGCTGCCAAAAGGAAACTCACTTCATTGGTAAAGATATGCAGTCTAACAGTGAAGGACTGGAAAAAGATACGTCACACAAAAGGAAGTAAAAAGCAAGCAGGAGTAGCTATACTCATATCAGATAAAACAGATTTTAAATTAAAAATTATAAAAGGGAAAGAGAGAGAGGATGGAGGACATTATATATTGTTAAAAGAATCAATTCAATAAGAAGATAAAACAATTATAAACAAATATGCACTCAACATGGGACTACTCAGATCCATAAAGCAAATATTATTAAATATGAAGGGATTACACTCTAACAAAACAATAGTGAGGGACTTCAACACCCAACCTTCCTCAATGACAGATCATCCAGGCAGAAAATCAACAAAGAAACATCTGAATTGAATCATACTATGGATCAAAAGGACCTATGGACATTTATAGAATACTTCATCCAAGAGCTGCAGAATGAACATTCTTCTCAAAGCTAGAAGACTATAGTGAAGCTCACCTGGCTATCCAGGATAGTGAAGATGAGGATGTGTCACAACAATAGTGAGAGCCCAGATCTTGCCTATATTTGGCTGTCAAGAAGAAGAATCTGCTAGGTGTGCTATCCTACATCCTTGGCCCTAAAGGAACAATTCTGATCTTTTAAGGTGCATCATCTCCCAGTTGCCAGCTTATACCTTAAGCTCACATCATGTTGAAATCCTCACAATTACTCATATATGTGGTGTTCCTTTACATCTCTAGATCTTTCCACAAAGCCTCTCTCCTCCATTTCCCTTTCTATTCTCCTTCTACCTGGAAATAAATTATTCTAAGCAAGAATCTATCAGGTGCTACTTACTTGGCGGAAGCTTCCCAAACTCCCCAGGAAAATTCCCTCCATTTGTACTGCCCTTTGGGAAACTCTGAGATAGCATTTGAAGTTTGTATTTTAATTATTTTCTATCTTTTTCCCTCCAGCTAGTCTGTGGGTTCTTTGAAGCAACCAACTTCCTTCATCTTAGAATCTTTACAGTTCAATAGTTTCATAAATACTGACTGGCTGAAGAATCAGAATTGAGATTGCAGGCTTGACTCCAGTTTCTAGCATGTGCACTGTTAAGATAAAGGAAATTAAATGTAATATGTTGTAACATTTTGGAGATTTTATCATTTACAACATTCAAGAAGGTTAGTTACAATTTTTTTTCTACAGATTTAGACTCCCTTCATTGATGTACCGTGTCTTCCATTAAACATAGACAAGCAGTAAACCAAAATTTTCTTCCCTTCAAAAATTGTTGAGCTGATGCTTTATACAAAAAATTCAGAAGGCCCTGGACCCTTATTCCCACTCTTCATAACACAGACCATGTGTTCTAAGAGGTCTTTATACACTATGGAAATGCTGTTTCCCAAGCTGTATGGAAGATCAGCTATGCAAAAATTAATTAATGAAGTCTAGGACCATAGGAGTAGAATTAGGATACATGCAACTGCTCATTTCCATGAAGATTTATTGTCCAACCTGAAGAGATGCACAGCTGGGTAATAGGAATTTATTTACAGTATGAGCCTGACCTCGTCCATGTTGAAGGAGATTGTAGTTAGGGGTGGCCTGAAGATATATTGTCCCTGCTTAGCAGCAATGATGTTTCCTGACTATTGGCTGCAGAGACCCTCCTATACTCAAGGACAGAATATCTGACACTGATGTCTTTCCTCTACCAAGGGAAGAGTTCTTGGGGAAAAATATCAATAGGTTTAAAGGACAGGCTTATTAGAGGAGAAGAGGGGCCCAGGAACAGTATGGTAACAAAAACCCATGGGCTGACTTGCTACCACCCCTAAAAATCAAACAAATAGGTTAGAGCAAACTTGGGACCCTAGGATCACTGCAGTGTGAAAAGGCTGGTGGCAGATGCAAGGATGTGAGACCTCCAGGGAATGGAATAGGGCTGCTCTTCTCCCTGCCCCTTCCTCTGGCATTGTGCCACTCCATATCTAGGTCACAGCATCACAATGTCCAAACCAGAGAAGTCAGTCTGTGGTTTCTGCAAACCTGCTCCAACCTCTGAGAATCTTTAAGAACACACTGAATAAAGAGCCAAGCTGCTCTGTATATCTTAGACATATTGTAAATTTTTTTTTTGCTAAGTCTTCCTTTTTCTCCCTTCCTTCATCCTCACCATTTCTATAAACTATCTCCAAAGAAATGCAAAATTTTATAGAGTCAGACTAAGAAAGCAGTATGTATTGGTAAGTGTGATCACCAGAATCAAATGCTATCAATGAAATCAGTGAAATCGATTCAAGATAAGGACATGATTACTGAGAAAACTGTCTCAATGCACCAAATTCAATAGGAGTCACTTTAAGTGTAGCCTGTTTGACATCATTAGATTCACAGACACAAATATCATCTACAGCAATTAGTCAAGAGAATGTCAATTCAACTACTAAATTGCCTTCCACCAACTACAGCATACACCATTAACCGGAGTCATACGTAAAACCTAGACATAGATGGACCAGAATTTGTCTGTGTTTATATAGTCATTTATTTTTTTTAAATGAGAAGTGTTTATTCATTAAAAACACTGAACTTCAGATACGGAGTCTTTGACATTATCCGTCTACTTGCTCTTGCATCCTCCATCCTAGCTTACTGTGGTAGTTTACAGCAAGGCAGGCCACAAAGCCATCAGTTTTGGTGCAATGGGAGAGGCTCACTTGATTTGAAGTGGAAAGTGAGAAACCAATGCCCATCACAGCTGTCAATAAAAGTAAAGGTCTAGTGTTATGCCCAAGTCTCAAGTCCCCAAAGACCACCAAGGAGCCAAATCCGATGCAAATACATTAGGGTCTTTTTATTGCAAGCTCGAGCCTGGACTCTCTCCGATGCAGCAGATTTAAAGAGAGGGAGCCCAGAGCCCTAGCACAGCCATCCTTTTATAGGGTTTCACAGCGAAGCGGGGAATTCAAACAAAGCAAAGCACATGATTGGTTGATCTTTTAACATATATGATATATTTTTATCAGCCATGGTACCCTTTGTCTCGGATTTTGACCATACATAGTTTGGTATGTTCCTGGAATGTTAGGAATTGGCTTGTCAGCTCCTGATTGGCTATTTATTTGCTAAGGGTCAGTTCATCTGGCGGTATGAAACATGGTTTGTTGTTCTTAGTAAATGAGAGTTTAGGGCTACTTCAAATACTATTAAAAAATGAGGCATTTAATAACTACAACATGTTTAAATTGCTTTACACTTTCTTTCAGCTGCAGTTGACTAAGGCCCTGCTCTCCCTGCTCGCACTCTCCCGCACTCTTCTCACACTTCCTCCTCACACCCACTTGCTCCCTAAGGCTTGCAAAGCCTTTGGCTCTGCTCTGCTCCACACTCACTCTCATTCCCCCCTTTCCTTGTAACTTAGGGATCCAATCTTGGTCCCTAATAGTTTGAGTCATCTACATCAAGTGACCTATACTGTGATCTTAATACCATAAGTTGAATGGTGTTTAAACGATCTTTTATAAAAGTGACTAACCTATTAATGATATAGGGACCAAAGGTAAGCAACAGCATCAAAATAATCAGGGGACCTAAAAGTGTAGAAACTAAGGTAATGACACTCATTTTTATTCATGTTGCAGGTTCGTTCTCTTACTCCAAAGTATGAAGTCCAAATACTGGAAGGTCAGCTAGATATTGTCTTGGATGGAGTTTTGCACACCTTTTTTTTTTTTTTCCTTCCCTAAGCAGACAGGCCTCCCCACAAAAAATAAAAAGAGGGCTGGAGCGGTGGCTCAGCGGTTTCATCACTTGCCTGGCAAGCGCGAGGACCTGGGTTCAAACCCCTGCACCATGTACACAACTAAGTATTGGAGCAACTAAGGCCGTGTGAAAAACTAAATAAAGTTGTTTCTCTCTTTCTCTGTCTCTCTCACTGTCCCTCTCTCTTTAAAAAAAAATAAATAAATAAATAAAAAGAAAAGGAAAAGCCTAATAAATAAAAGTAATCTTTCTGACCCAGGGTGATGTCTTAAAGACCCCTTTATTGCTTTGGGACCTCCCTGCTCCCTGCTATGATTCAGGCTTCCAACCCAGGAGCTTCTAAGGCATCAATATATAAAACTGCTGTGTTTTTACTCAGGACAGTTTGAAAGCCACTGATTTTGAAAGAACCTCTCATTATATAGTTAAGAAAAACAAATCCAGGAGAGGTTAAATAACCTTCTTAAACTGCTACAATCAGGTGGCTGCTAATCTGACAGTAGAACCAACTGTCTACAACACACTACCATTTCCAATCCATGCTCAGGTACCTGGGGAGCACAATGCAGTAAAGCACACCTGGGTTTAAGAGGATGTAATCAGCTGCCTCCTGTGTGCCCAAGATGGAAGTCACTTTTTATTACCAAATTTGATCCTGCAGCTAATGAACATCTATTACCTACAATCACTACAATCATAGGGTTTTTCCCACTAGAAATAACGGTTATTCAGTGAGAAAGAAAGAGAGAACCAATACTATTTAGTTTTTCATGTGGCTTTCATTGCTCTGACACTTTGTTGTGTACATGGTGCTGGGATTTGAACCCAGATCCTTGCGTATGCCAGGTGAGCACTGTGACTGCCGAGCCACCACTCCAGCCCTATTCTACTTAATTGGTAATCCAGTACCACATTTTGGTGGTCAAATTTGACTTTCTCTTTTTTTTGGGGGGGGAGGGGTTGTCTGATGGTTGCCAGAGATTGAACCAATGGCATTTAACTGCTGAGTCACATCTCCCAGCCCTTTTTATTTTGAGACAGGGTCTCACTAAGTTGCTTAGGGCCTCACTAAATTGATAAGGCTGGCTCTAGCCTTGGGTTTCTCCTGCCTCGGCCTCCCAAGTTACTGTGATTACAGGCGTTATATCACCACACCTGGCTGGTCATCAGATTTGAAACAAAAACAACCAATACTGATGGCAAAGAATTTTGAAAATATAAGTGCTATATAATTTACCAATAAAAACACAAAGTTATTCTCTATAAACAAGAATATGAATACCTCTCTCATGATATCATTGATGCAATGTCACAGATAAAACAGGGCAGAAATGACACAAAGAAGAAAACATGAATGATCGAAAATTGAAGTGGCCGATGCAGAGATTCAAGAGCAATCGCTAGAGGCCAGAGCTCTTTGTTTTCTACAATAAGCTGCTTTTTCTCTCCACTTACATCCACTCCAAATTTAAGGTAACTGTTTCCTGGTGCTGTTAATTTTACTTTGTCCTAAGGAAAAGAGAACATAGATAAGCTATTTACAGGATAGGAGAAAGTGATCCAGGGTAATTAAATGCAGTAAGAGGAACTGATAGATTAGCCTTTCATCCCATTAGCCCACATGCATAAACTAAAGTCATAAACATTTAGTAAGTTCTTTGTCATTTATTTTAATGCTTTTTAAATGTGCTAAGGAGAAAAAATTTATGATGTGTTTCTACAGCATTCTGGTTATGAAGGTCCTATTCATCAATAACTAATTTATTTCTATAATGGAATACCAGTTTACAAAGGATGCTTACTATAATAAATGTGAGGAATTAATGCAGAAGTCTCTAATTTTTGAATAATATGGACAAAAATATAAGTAGTTCCTGAAAAGAATTTTATATGTCGATTCTGATAAAAGAAATGTATGGGGGGGATGTTTTAAGTATTTTAAAGGGAAAAATCATGCAAAGTCGAAATTTTAACCATTAAAAAAAGCATCCCAAAGCTGTTCACTACCCACTTATTAAAAATCTAAATTCCAGTCCAAAGACCCTTCCACCCTGTTACCAAGATCACTGTAATAGGACTAATGGGATTACTAAAATATATGTATTACGCAAAAATAACTCACTCTAGAGCACACTTGTTTGAGGATTTATTATAGCAAACATCAGATCAAATATAGCCACTTAAGTCTAACATTTATAGCCGCAATAAATCTTAATTTTCAATATCACCAATAATTCGCCAAAATTGGTAAATTAACCTGACATTCAACTATTAAAATACTTTAATAGAAGTAAAAATGATAAATAATTTAAAATAATTCCCTGTTTTCCATCACTACGTTACTTCAGGTTGTCTCAGCTGAGCTTCACTGGATCTTGTGTTGTATGACCTTGTTTGTAATTCTGAGGAAGCTGAAACTGATAAACATTTCTTTTTCTTAGTCACAAATGGTGACCTTATAACTGATCACACTTTCTTTGCTATAACCAGCTAATTGAGTTTTATCTCAGTGTACTCTGACTAAAATCCAAATGTGGCCAGTGTATCCGGACTGAAATCCAAAATCTGAAATGCTCCAACTTATATTAGAGCATTTTGAATTTTGAATTTTGAGATTAGAAATGGTTAACCTATGCATTAAAGTGTTCTACCCTCTACCCACTAAATGCTAATGAACTATAACCATGCTTATTGTTATATAATTGTTCTAATAATGGCAATCCAAAGATTTTTCTCTGTTGACTAAAAATTTTTGGTTCCAAAGAGAGCTCTGAGTTTGCTTCCAATTTTTCTTTTCTTTTCTTTTCTTTTTTTAATTCATGCTGGCAAACTTAAAGCACATGGTTTTAGAAAAATCAGAGAACATTGGGAGCGGTGATAAAAGCCTGTAATCCCAGCGGCTCAGAAGGCTGAGTCAGAAGGATCACAAGTTCAAAGTCAGCCTCAGCAGACTCTGTCTCAACTCAGGAAGACTATCTCAAAATAAATAGTAATAATAATAATATAATGGGTTGGGGATGGGATTTAGCCGCTAAGCACCTCTAGGTTCAATCCCTGGTACCAAAAACAAATTAAAGAAAGAAAAGTAAAACTAGAAAACACTAGACATAAGAAGAGGTGCAAGAAAAAAAAATGCTGAGATAGGAGACTGCTCCGCCCCTCCCAACCGCACAACAACAGGGCTGGCCTGCTGAACAGCAAAGAGCCCAAAGGTGCTGCTTCCAGCTGTTTCCTGAGACACACCTGCAGCTTCCACCTGGGGCGGCTTCAGAGCTCTCCAGGCAACCATACATCCAAATCTGCCCAAAAATCAACATGCTTTTGTTATCCGTCTTCATGTTTGGAGATTTTCTTTTTTAAAGTCAACTTCCACCTTCATTGTGAATGTATTTTCTGTAATAATTAAAATTAAACATGAATACAGTTTGTTTTGTGAGGTTATTAAAAGCACAATCATATATATATATTACATATATTTAAAGACATTCATATCTGTTGTGGAGGAAATATAGAAGAGTCAAGAGACTGGGGTGTAGATGATGTGGGGGTGATTCTGGATTAGGATCAGGGCATATCATCTTGTTACTAATACACATGTGTGACAACAACACAACTCCTCAACAAAATTTTTTAAAAAGTTAGAATGTGTCAATTAAACTACCCAGAGGAAATGTGTGGGAAGTCAACTGAATAGTTTTGGTTAGCGGCTTTTGCATTCTGTCCTTTTCAGCCTCACTATTATTTCTCATCATGATTTTCTCTGTGAACTGGCAAGCTTTAAAAGGCTTTTTAAAAAATACATTTACAATGACAAGCTGCAATCTAACCTAAAAACGTCATGTTTTTCTTTTCTCTGTTTCTCTCCCATGTCTTTCGAGAAAATGTTTTGAATATTTCATCAAATGTAAGAGAAAATTCTATAAATATGAGCATATTTTTATTGCAAACATCTTGTTATACAACTTTATTGAATTCCTCTAATCAAGCAAGGACCTTAGTGGCTGTCTTTCACTATTACTCAGATCTTTGACTGTGGTTTTAATAAGCCTCCAGTCTCCCTACCCCCAACCGGAAGAACTAGCTTCTCAAAGTCCCCTGTGGCTGAATTCACAGGGTGGGAAGGCACAGAGGCATCTCTCACTAGCAGGCAACCACCAGTTTTCCTAAGAAGGTCTTTGATGACCATCTGATTCCCTTTGTCATAAATGTTTCAGAGATATTTAGTATTTTTCATTCTTGCAACTGACTCTGTGCCTTGGGCAAACTACTTAACCTCTCTGAGTCTATTTGCTCATCTGTAATAAGAGAATAATGTCTACTTTGTGGGTCTTTGTGGAGATCGATCATTTTGCCTCAGAGGAATTTAATACCTGATGCCTATTATTACAAACATTTGCCTTAAACTTATCTGGCTACCCTACTTAACTAAATAAGGGAAGTGCTATCACAAAAAGTGCTCAGGGGCCTGAGCTATACACTGGCCCATGGGCCTTCAGATGAACTTGTCCCTTAGGCTGGAAAAGAGAGGCTGCCCCTGCGGCACATCTCTTCCTGGCTTCCTTAGCACTTGCAGGGATAACTCCAGGGAGGGCTGTGGATACAAACTTGTGTCAGAGCACAGGCCGGCCTGTGCTCACAGGGGGGTTGAGTCTGGGGTTTCAGTGTTAGCTCTGACACTTATTAACCATGCAACTGCAACAAAGAAGATTATTCCACCTCATTTCTTCATTTGTAGACTAAAAGTGGATTGTGATAGTCCATTCCCCAGGTTACTGCAAGGATGCAATGGGACAGTATAATAAAGTACATAGCAGAACTCAATATTTCTCAGTGCAAGTCTTGCAAACCTCAGTCCAGGTGGTGGTCATATAAACCAAAAGCCACATGGCTTACTCTCCTTTCATTCTTAACAATTGCACCCATTCCCATAGGGGTCAAAGGGACACCATAGCTTTTTACTGTTTTAATATTCCTGTATTGAGGCTACATATTAGAATTCTTCTCTGGCTAACTACCTAATAAGAAAATTATTCTTTCTGGCATTTGCAAATCTTTATAATGTAAGCCTTGGGTGGATGGGTTTGTAGGACAATAATAGCAAAGACTTACCTCAAGTTCACCGTGTCCATCATTTGACCAGAATTATCATTTAATTTTGACATTAATCCTTTGAAGTACTATTCTCATTTTACAAATAAATAAACAACTCAGAGAGGTAAATTTACTAAATTTATAAAGCTGTACCATTCACATTCCAGTTGTGCTAGGGCAGTGGGACAGGTTGCCAAGAGACCAAGGAAGACACCCGGGAGAGGGATATGAGACAGAGGGTTAATTGGGAAGTGCTTATTGGGGAGGTCCTGTGGTGGGCCTGGACAGGTGTACCTCTGTTCCACGTGTGCCTTGCCAAGAAATAGTGCCTTCTATTCTCCACCCTTTGTCCAGTGGTGGCCTAAACTGAGTTACTGCAGAGAGGAGGGGTGTACAGTTAGGTTACAGAAGCAAACAACAGCTAATATGACCAACACCCCAAGGAAGTGTGCAAGAAAGCAGCTCTCTACAGATAACACTAACTTGCCCTAATTCCCAGCATACAGGAGAGAAAGCTAGTGTCCTTTAAGATAATATGTATCTGGACATTCCAGCCCAGACTTTCTCTCATTGTTCCCTTGACTTGACTAGGTATTTGGGAACAGAAAGGGACATCCAGGAACAAGATGTTATCATGCCCCTCTTTTCTCTAAGAATTAAACAAAAGCTAATAAGTGGTAGACCCTACGCATTTGAACACAGTTTTAAAACAAAACTTGTACTATACTGTGCTTCCTTCAGAATGCTTCATGCTTTAACTCACATATTAAATACTTTACAGATACAACTAACTTCCATCCTTGGTATGATTGGGCCCTAGCTAGTGCTGTTGTTAGTTGCCTACTAGAGCTTTGTAGTCACTGTGACAGACTTCCGGGATGCCACTTAGGGAAGACCAAGCCCTCTATTGCCACCCGACTGTTCTGAATCTCTGAACTAAGCCAAGTCAAGGCCTTTTTTCATGAAAATTTTCCCAGGGATTCCTGTAAAGAAAATAGGGAGGGAATACTAACATCTTAATAGTAGTATAGAGTTTGCATCTTATTTAGGTGATGGACTAATCTGTTAAGCAAACAGCAAGTTAAATCAGAATTTTTCATGTATGTATGAAACATTAGATACCAGCTTTCAAAGAATCTGCATATATTTCCTAACCCCCAAACTGGACATAATTTCATCTTCTTTGACAGTTCAAAAGTCATGTTTTGTGTCTGAAGACCTTTATCAGGCATATCAGTCAGCACATTGTAAACTACTAGTCAAGGAGAGAGATGCAATTTAAATGGCATTTGCTGGACTATATTGTATTTGTCTATGGACTGAAACAGAGTCATAAGTTTTTATCTCCATTTTTTTAGGAGAGAGAGAGGCAGAGAGAATCAATTTTATTTCGTTTTTCATCTAGATTTTGTTGCTCGGACACTTAGTTGTATATGTTGTGCTGGGTTCGAACCCAAGTCCTCATGTGTGCCAGGCAAGCACGATACTGGTGAGTCACCATTCCAGCCCCTTTATTTCCATTTTTTTATCCTACTTAAATCAAAATCCAAAAGAGCACTTAAATAAGTAAAAACCATGTAAATTTTTATTTGTCCAGAATAGTATAGGTTAAGTTCATTTGTAAATTATGCTATTTCTACATTTGATATATTAAACAATTATAGATTTTGAGTATGGATTCAAGGAAGAGAACTGTGAACATAGATATGAGAAATGGAGAAGTCATTGGAATCTGCCTAAAAAAATGGCTAAGGGCTTTAAGGGAGTGTCAGAGAAACTTCCTATCTATTAGGGTCCCCTTTCCTCTATTCTTTGCTAAACCAGAGAAACTCTCCCACTCCTACCACTGGGAGCTTTTCCTTGCAACCCTATTTTTTCACTTCCATTGTGGTTGAACAACTTGCCAGGTGACCTTCAGTCTAGGTCATCACTTCCTCCTTCCCACTGCCACAGGTGAGGCCTCTGGTGAAGCCATCTCCATCTCTGATTGTGGGATGTGCCAGATAAGAGTCAGGCCTTAGCGATAAGACAACACTGACCCTCTGCTGATACCTCTGGGGTACTGGCCTGTAGGGCAGCATTGCTAAACCAGGAAAGATCATCTCTGGGTTTACCCATAATTCATATGTCTATTGAAAAGCCAACACAAAAATGATTCTTCATTTAGTAAATGTATAAGTTTCATTTGGTTACAATATTAAAATAATTACTGTGTTTTGGCCACATAGTTTGTTTTAATCAGATTTTTCACTGCTGCTACTAAAAGACCTGACAAGAACAATTTTAGAAGAGAAAATGTTTGAGGACTCATGTTTTCAAAGGTCTCAGTTCATCGCACCTGATTCCATTCCTTGGAACTCAAAGTGAAGCAGAACATCCTGGTGGAAGAGGATGGTGGGCGGAAGTGGCTCAATGTATCACAACAGGAAGCAGAGAAAGAGTACGCTCAGCTTCCCAAATATACACCCAAAGCCATGTCCCCAGGGACCCACCTCCTTCAGTCACACTTTACCAGCCTATAGCTACCACTCATTTAATCCCTGTCGGGGCATTAATCCACTAATAGGGTTAAGGCTCTCATAACCCAATCATTTCACCTCTAAACCTTGCATTGTCTCACACATGAGCTTTTGGAGGACACCTCATATCTAAACCATGACATAGTTTACTGATCAGATGATGGTCCTCATCTCTCAAATTAACACTATTAGAGGTAGCAATAATATGAAATTCAGAATCAATACTTATGGTCCACCCCTCTCTAGCGAGAGTCCCTAAGGTAGCTTTTGCTGCATTCATCTCTGAGGCACAGTATTCTTAATACGTCCCTCCAAGATTATTTTACCAAACAGGAATCTAGGTATCACTGTGAAGGAATCTTGCAGATATAATTAAGATTATAGATCTTGAAGAGATTTTCCTGGATTATCTAGATGTGCCCAATCTAGTCTGTCCTGAAAGCAGAGAAATTTCTCTGGTTGCAGTCAGAGAGATCAGGCAGCTGCAGAAAGAAAAAAAAAAAGGAAAGGAAGAAAGGAAGAAAGAAAGAAAGAAAGAAAAAGAGGCTGGAAGGAAAGGGGCATCCAGGAGGATATGAAGTGAGATAAGCTCATAACCAACCCTGGTTGGCTTTGCAAGGTGGAGAAGGCAGCTAGAGACAGAATCTGGCTTAACTGAATGTAAAGGATGAGATTCTTCCTCAGGAGCCTCGGGTAAGAAACAGCCCACACCTCCTTTCAGTCTCACAGATTCAAAACTGAGCCTTCTGGAACTTCTAGCCTGCAACACTGGGAGAATGGAAGTGGATGCGGTTTTAAGCTGCTCTGATAGTGGCAAGTTATTACAGTATCATTAGGAAGATACAGTAATTTCCCAAATTAACACATCCTGATCACCAATGAGGTCTTCATTCTTTTTTTCCTCAAATCTTGTACCTTCTTTGGTTTTCTTACAAAATTATCTTTGGCTTACTCCTCTTCACTAGGATGTTGAAGTGGATGTGAGAAGTTCATATTCGTTCTAAAATAGAAGTCTATATTTAGGTAAGGGTTACACTGGGCTTCTAGGTGTGTGAAGTGTTTCTGTCATTTATATTGCCAGAGTATAGGAAAGGCGTTGTGTGAGAGAAACACCTGCTCATTTAACATGGAGCAATCAGTTTTGTGAGGCAAAAGATAATGTTTTAAAATTTTATCAAGTGGAGTTGGCTTCTAGATTAGGCCTAGCTTTCATGGGAAAGAAACCCAGTTTTACAAGCAACCTAGTTTTTGAATGTTGAAAAGTCTCAAATGCCTTAGGAAAATCTCAGAAATAGATGGGATATCATTTTATAAAATTTTTTGCAATGGAAACTGAGTAAATTCAGTCAGAAATACGAACCAACAGTTATGGTAGATCTTACAGAAATTACAGTTTATTTCCTTCAGCCATGGGACCAAATTTAACAAGCATGAGGACAGCATAACGCTGCTTTGATATCACTCAACTATAGTTAGTAAGTACGATTTGAAAGAACTGATCTGGCAGTGACTTTTTTGTTTGTTCCTTCAAGTACTAGTGATTAAGCCCTGGGCCTCCCTCATGCTAAGCAAGTGCTCTACCACTGAGCCACGACCCCAGCCTTTCAGTGACTCAGCTGAACTCCTGGTAACATCAGGAACAGCAAGCTTGGGAGCACCAGCAGCCTTGATTGGCAGCCTTACCTCTTAGGAGAAAGATCTGAAGGACAGAAGGTGTGCTCTGGAACTGGGCATGGCCTAAGTTCCCACTGAGATTTCTCCTTGAGACCAAACCAGTGACCATTGATAGGGAGATTTCTTGGGGTCTGATGTGTCCACTGTGTGCTCTCTGGGTGTTGATAGTAGGGCAGAGGCAGATCAGAAGGGGACGAGACCCTGGGTTGGAACATTCTGCATTTCTGTTCTCCAGAATGTTCTATAAACAGCCAAATACAGTTTTCATCTTGTGTCCAGTTTTTAAAAATAATTCTGCTGGCACTTGTTTTACCTCAAATCCTATTTTCTGAAACAGTAAAAAGCATTTAGTTAGGCAGTAGTGAACACCCACAGATTTCAACTGCTATGCAGCAGTTTTCCTGTAACATGTGACAGGTCTTCCCCAGGCATTCCTAATTTCTATTTATCTATAGGTTTACATTATCAGAACCAAATGACTGCCAGGTCAATTACCTTATGCAATCTATTTTTTTTTTTAAAGTAGATTCCATTGGCCACACACATTACCATCATAGCTCTGCATTCCTGACATGCCCTGACCTGTGTGGCAGCTCCTCACTTTATGAATTCAAATTGCACTGCTTTACAAAGAAAAGAAACAGAGAGAAAAGTGACAATGTGAGAAGGAAGCTGTTAGCAAAGGGCAAAGCAGACACACAGAGGGCAAATCAACCTCATTTGTCTCTGTCATCTCTGCCTGGCCCCATTTCCAAAGCTTAGAGCCCATTTTTGTAGGTTCCTTGTATTAACTGGGTTTCTGTCACCTACAAAGTCCACCACTGTCAATCTGGGATCAAGGTTGCATCTTATAGGTTTGATGCTTACCCTAGGAGGAAATTCCCCTAAACCAAAAGCAGTCACAACCAGGAAGGCTGTAAGGTTATCACTGAAAGGTGGCAGTCCCTGCGAAGGGAGCACTGACACCTTTTCCCAGAGGTCCAAGTGCTCTGCATTCTGCTTGAATCAGTCCAGAAACTTTTCAGATAAACTAAACTTAGCAAACTAATAGAAATACCTGAAAAATGGGTTACTATATCTGTATTTGGCACTGATGGCTGTAATTTCACCCATATTTTAGCCAAGAATGATGCTCTAAATAAAAGCAAGATATACTTCTTTGCCCCTACTCTAGGCTAGACATTAGCACAAGCTATAGTTACATGAAGCTTTGAGTCAAATGTATGGATTTGGACTGGTTCTTTGTAACCTAGTCAATTTTTTTTCCATATCTCTTAAATGATGTGATGGGGGGGGGGGGAACAGTAGTGATAAAATAAATGAACTATCACATAGGAAATCTCCAGGCTATATTTTTATGTCCTGCTTTTGTTTCCTACACTGACCTCTCCCAATTCTGGATTATTAATCAATTAATTATACTAGTGATTTCGTGTGGTGTTTCTTTTTTCCCACAGTTGCTAGGCTCTTTGTTCAAGATTACCCCTGACCAGAAAGGAAAATCAAAAGGGGGACTTAAGAAGCATTTCTTCAGAATATTATAAAAGAAAGATATTGGTACTGGGCTTAAATAAAAATTTTTGAATTTTTAAATTTCATTTCTATAGATTTCCTTGAATCCTATTGAAAACCCATCCAAGTCTACATTAGCATTATGCATATAAGGCCAATAGTATTCCTTCAGGATTCACTAGAATTAAAAATAGAAGAGAGGTGGGACAGCATTTTAGCAGCAGGATCATTTTGGGTAACTGGTTCCAATTCAGTCAAGATGATTATTATTTTTAAGAAATATTTTCATGAAACCTGAATTTATTTATTTTTTAACCTTTCCTAAAACACTATAATAACAAACTTTTCCTTCTAGTTCCATGGCCTTGATAGTTATTCAAATAACATTTTAGCTCACAGGAGAGAATTAAATGGCTTCTGTCCAAGACAGATATTATTCTTGTTAATTATTAGCATTAAAATTCCAATTTAGTGTTGGAAACATGAATAGAAAGATGCTGCCAGTGCTCAGGGTCAATGCTTTTCTAAAAGACAATCTCCTACTAGTCAGGTATGAAATTATGTTGAAAGGTCGAATGAGCACATGGCACCCTGTGTGCTCAGAACTCCTAGCATGGAATGAGGTCTTCAGAGGTTGCTGGGAGTAAGTTGAGGACTTCAGAAAATGAAGTTCATTGACACTCTGCAAATAGTGTGCATTAATAGCACTTATTGAAGAAAAATGTGGTAAAGTGCACTCTGGAGGATTTCAAAAGAAAGAAAAGGCCTCTGGCACCAAGGAGGCAGTCAGGACACAGAAATATAAATCGAGGGGAGAACAACAGATTTGGAGAGCATCATGTCAATATGATGAAAGTAATCCCTCTACATTCATGGGAGTTTAGAGGGCTCCAGGTAAACAGAAGGGAACAGAGAGCAGATGACTTTATCAGGTCAGTTGTTCAAGGTTGAGTAAAACCAGGAAGGACTATTTCAGAGGCAGTAGAGGCAGTCAGTATAAATACTTGAGTCAGGAGCCCTTTATTTGCGATAAAGGGAAGGTAATTAAGTGGATGGATGCTGTAGAGTCTATCTGAGATTAATACCAAAAGGAGTTTCCTCAGAATACTGGAGGTGATTTCCTGTATCTTGACCGTAAGGAAGCTATGCAGAGACATGCATTTGTCAAAAGCTCATTGAAATATAAACAGAAAATAGTTGCC